>JAPDSC010037871.1:12752-30783 GCA_026290005.1 Latrodectus geometricus
ATATATATATATATATATATATATATATATATATATATATATATATAATCTTATAAAATTATGCTCTAGAAAAGGAATCAATAAACACTTTTAATATTAAATAAGTTTTAAATGTAAATATTTAAGAAGATTATTTTACAAGATCATACGCATAAAAATAAAATTCAAAATCTTTTATGTAAATATAAATCTTCAGAAAATATTTAGGGTCCAGGAATCAAAATGTTTAAGAACATTTCATTTTTTAATTCTTAAACTTAAAAACATATCCCAACACGTCTTTTTTTACTAAGAAAAGTAATTTATTTTTATGCATTGAATTTATTATATCTGTCTGGTATTTTAATTAATAAATACGCAATCTAGTAGACTATTTGCATCCAAAATCATATGAAATCAAAAAGTAGTATTATCAATAAAAAATTGGTTTTATATATATTCAGTATATTTTTTACTTAAAGTAATCGTTATAATTTATTTTTGAATTACTTTATAAGGGATTTATATTTTTGTGTCAATGGTATGTTGAATTAATCCCAAAGAATACATTTGAGGGGTTGCCATTCATATACCATGCATTTTAATAGATAAAAATTACACATTTGTATCTGATTACAAAATATACTCAAAGCAATCTTGAGTAAGAGAATGCTGTAAATTTTTGTCAACATAAGCAGGGCATACATGTGCATTATAAATTTATCGTTTGTTGAACTGAACTGTTACTTACCTGGTTTTTATTTGGGCATTATTTCTATATGGGTCAAAGCATTCTATATTCATAATTTACTAAACTATACTTAATAAATTAATATTTCTTTTTAAATAAAAACTAATTATTTTTTAGTTTTGTCTTACTGAAGTGAAATTTTATGCAATCTATACTTTAGAATTCTTGTGAAAATTTATTAAATAAAATAAATGAAATTGAAAAATAATACTTTTATATATTATAAAATATAAAAAAATTCTACTTCGTATATATATATATATATATATATATATATATATATATACTCAACCATTTACGAAGTAGAATTTGTGTGTGTAATTAATAATATACAGTAATAAATGATTTTTTTAATATTTAAGTGTGTGTATGTTAATGCTTTCAACCTACATTTTTCTCAAAAGACTTAACTCTATGCTTTATTTATGGTACAAATATTTCATAATAATTAATCAATTAACTAACTTGGAAAATATTTGATGCCTAGGTTTAAAAACATTTTTCTCACAATTGTTCTTTTAATTCTAATTAAACTTTTATCCATGTAAATAAAATATTAACTCATTTCTCATTTTTAATAATCAATCATATTGTATCTATCATTATTTATTAGATATTGAAAGGTAAACCATTTATGACATTAAAATAATAGGAGAAATTTGTCTAGACTCATAAGAAATCATTTTGTAAAAGCTTTTGATCTGAAAAAGTCTGTTTTTCACGACTAAAATGCACACTTATGTGACTGCTGTGTGTGTTATTACTAAGCGTATATTTTGTGCCTTTCTCATCTACTTGAATAGCAGCCGGGAATATCTGGGCCAGCAGCTGCACTGCTCTGACAACGTCTTTCATATAAAAAGGGTGGAAAGATATTAAAAGAGCATCTTTCTTCATTTTGTTTCTTATTTCTTCCTCGAGCACAGCATTTCTTCTTTACCTTTCGCACCTTTCTTCAAGAGTTGGAATAAATAAAATACATTCACGCGTCCGAGATTTTCAGATAGATAGTACTCAAGCTACGCTTTTGAAAGTGCGAAGTTTCGCTGATAACAATACATGGAAAATGTTGCTCGTGTTTTGGCCTTTGATCTGAAAAATATTAGAAATATAATGGAATTTCATACTGGAGGAGGAGAAATATCCGGTACAGTAACATTATTAATAAATCCTCATACTGTTATGAGAAATATTTTTGGAATGTGCGAAATATAGGAAATTTTATTTATTATTATTTTTTTTACCTCTTAGAATCAACTTATATATTTTATTATTTGTAATTTATTAGATGCAGCTGGTGAGCTATACTTTTCCATTGAAATAGTTTTTTACTTTTTAAATCATGAAATTCACTTTAAGTTTTTAGAAATATTTAATGCTCAAGCGGTGCACATTTAATCTACAACCAATAAAAGTTCATTTAAAAAGATGGAAAATGTTATTTGTTAGTCAATTTAATGAAATTAAAAAAAAGTTTAACTTTGCAGTTTTCTTATCTTAAATGTTAAATAAAATGGAATTTATTTTTCATTTTATTAGTTATTCGTCATATAGAATTAAAACATTTCAACAAAATAACACAGAAATAAATTTCAAACATTTATTACATAAACATAATACACTTTTTATTTTTTTAAGAAATAAAACTGAAATATAAATCATAAGAATTTCATTTTTATATAGAATGAAACATTTTTTAATATAAATTTAGGAGTTCCTATATGAAATTAAGTAGTTTTAAATATTTATTGAGAAGTCTCTATATATAATGAAATACGCACATATATTTTAAATATATACTGAGTAATTTCTTTTGAAGAAATACGTGATCAAAGACTGTACTATCTATTGAAATAAGAAAAATGAATAGTGAAAAATCTTATTTATTAAATAAATTAAAATACTTAACATATATAAAGACATTTTTTGTTTAAATTATTGCTTAACAAATGCAAACAAGATATTTTAATATTGATATAACATTGCTTTTTAATAAATGTTATGTAAGGATAATTTTGTCATTATTTGAAATGTTTTGATATAAAAACTGACAGTTAAATCCTGACCACTTTTTACTATTTTAACTTTGCACTTATTTAATTGAAAAAAGATTGAAAACTTAAATTTGTTGATTAAAAATTTCACTGACATTTAGTGACTATTTGGGAAAAGAATAAACATTTGTATTGAATAATTTTTTTTTCACACTCTAATTTTCACTATCTAGTGTATATATTTTAACACTCTTTATATATTGGTTAAGAAATTACTTTTTGCAAAATAAATGTAGCTATCTTTTACCTGTGCATTTTGTTTTGCAATAAAATTCATTCTAATGTTAAAAAAAATTATATATTCGATTCTTATTTAATACTAATTGAAAGGCTTTATGAGTGCAAATATTTAAAATTGGTAAAACATTTTATAAGATTAATTATTTTGAACTTTAAAAGTATAAGACTTGAATGTATTTTTTTTTATAAATAAATAAAACGTACTCAAAAGCCTTAAATTCTGAAACAAACATCACTGGATATAATAAAAGTTGAAAATTAACTACGTTAAAAATTAACCTCATCAGTTTAAATGTTGTCAAATTACTGTTTAAATAGTTAATTATGTTATAATATTTCAACAATGTGAATGTAATTACATTGTCGAATGATATATGTAACAGCAAATATACTATATTAGCTTACAAATATCTATTATTTGTATTTAAAAATACCTAATTATGAACATACATATATCCTTTAGTTTAAAAAAAAATTAATTTGAAATCAATAATGCAATGGACTATGAATTTAAGGTGACAGTGGTATGTTAAAAAGAAAATTTATATAACATCATACTGAGTATGAAATGTCTGAAAACAACGATTTACTTTTATCTAATTTTGTTAAATAATATATTTTATAAAAGTGATTTTTGTGCATAAACAATACTAAAACCAATTAGGCATACAATTTAAGTATTTAAGTAGATACACATGCTTCATATCCGGGTAGGTCTATCTTCACCTGGCAACACATTCAAGTTTCCCTCCAACTTCAATAAACATCACATCTTCCATTTGTGAATTAGAGTTTTCCTTTGACTACCTAAATGACTCCCAGATGGAAGTAGGACTCCTGTGGGGTATTTACAAAACGCGTTTTTGACGCTGGCAATCTACCTTCAGCTATTGGTTTTGCAGAAATGCACCAAACCAATGCACGTACCCTAGATTGGGTATTGTTTTGATGCTGTGGAATTGACTCCCCAGAGTTCGCTTAAGGCGTCTATTGCGGCCGGAAAATAGATTTGTAGAAAGCTATTTCCTTACCAGTTAATCTCGTAATTTGTTGGTTTCCCTCCCTATCAACAATCTGATTCCGAGATTACTGTGTAGACATTCCGACAGATGCTTTCTCTTACAAATAATCACTCCAAGCTTATACAAAAAAGGAAAAAAAAAACATTGGAATGCCATTTTCTATTCCAGTTAAGAAATGTCAAATAAAACAGGCAATGAATTGAGTAGAAAATAAAAAATTATATAATCCCAAATGTGAGCAGTCTTCGTAGGTGATTTGTTAAAGCAAAGTTATTACCCACTTTGTTGAGTTCAATATTCAAATAAATTATTGTTATTATTGAATGAATGCATTAACTGAGTAATATTACATATTTTTTAATAAAATAAGAATCTTATTTTATGAAAGTATAAAATTAAACAATTGTCATTCATTTAATAATTTGACTTCATAGCATAGCAAAATTTATGTATTTGAGAAAACATTTTATTAAAAACCTAATATCAGTTATAAAAAAATAAAAATTGTTTTAGATGGAATTTTCTTAGTGTGACAAAAATGTATTTAGAGAGTTACTTGTAATTGTTTACTAACAGTGCTCATCAGTTATCACAAATTCAAAAAATATAAAACATTGAGCAACATATTTCTGCGTAAAATAACAAAATATTGAATATAATCTGGAAAGTGAATTTATAAAGTATGTATAGTAATATACAAACAGGTATACAAACAAAAAATAAATAAGCTGAGGATACGTACCCACTTTCACACGCAATTGAAAAATACCATTTTCGTGTTTCCATCATGTTGAAAAATGACTTTTCTTATATATTACTTTTTTTTTTCTTCTTGCTTTTATTAAAATTGTAATCATTCAATACTTTAGACGTAGACAATTTGAAAATTATAGATATTAAAAAATTTGATTGAATTGAAAATATAGTTTTATCTATATTTTAATAAATTGGATATGTCTTCTTGTTTGAATTTTTTAGATAACATTAATAATAGTAACAATAGCTTTAAAATAATTTTGCAATATTAAGTTTTACAAAATTATTTCATAAAGTTACAAGGTATATTAATTTTATAATTGAGCTTAATACATGAAGTTATAAATTTACAAAGTACAAGGTATAGTAATTTTGTAATATTTTTAGATTTTTTGCGCTCTATAATTTTGCCTCATACCTACAATTTACATCATGGCAAAATGCAGATTTTCTGCCTATTTTTTCTGCCAAAAATATAAAAATGGTTTAGCATTTTATAAACTTGTTAAGCAAAATTCATCAAAGTGAAAGAGTTAATAAAGTATAAATACACTTAAAATTATAAAAATTATGTTATATATATATATATATATACGTAACTCAATCTGAATAATGCATTTTGATTTCAAGAAAATCAGATTAAAGAATAGAAGTTAACAGAATTTTGAATTCTCTTTATTTTATTATTATCTCTTACTTTAATACTAAACATCAGTTTGAAGTTCATGTAAGAATTAGTAAGTGTTTTTAATGCATATAGGCATTAATTTACCCTTAAAAGTTATTTTTAAATATGACTTCGCTGTTAATTATTCTCTTTTATTGAATTTATTAAAAGTTTACCATTTTTAAATCTTTCAATTCAGGGCAAAAATAAAATTTGCTACAATATATTTATAATTATATATAAATTATTTTTATTATAAATTGAAATATTATAGCTTAGTTTCTTGATAAAATGACTGTCTTTATTAATATTTCAATTTCAATAAATACTTAAAAACAACAATTATTTTTCAGTCTAATTTCTTAGTTAAAAATAAAATTATAATTTTTAAATAAATGATCTACACTTTAAAAATACATTTTAGAGAATTAAAATTTTAAACAATTTATATAAAATATACACAATTAATTATTACAACAATGCAATGCCCATTTTTAATTGACAAAATATTTTTAAAAACAGCATTCATTTTTATTGCAAATTTTCTAAGCACAATTAATCCCTTAATATTGTTAAAATTAATGCACAGTAATTAACAAATAAGACAGCAACTAATATAAATGTAACCAGATTTCTCTAATTCGCTTAATATATTAAATGTAAATGCAGAACTTAAAATTTTCAAGTCTATGCTGAAAGTCACTTGTATAATACTTTTAATAAGAAAGTAGTTTGAAGCACAAGTAAAAAGTTAAAATGTTTCACCAGATGGGAATACAAATATATTCTTTTAGCTTTCTAATTACGCTTATGACAGAAAACACTTAAGGCGCAAATTGCTGGGCTCCACCCTTTGACTAGATTCCTTTCCTTCAAGATTTAAATGGAATTAGTTCTTATGAAGGCAGGGATAATATTCTTACTTATTTTAACGTATATGAAGTTTATTTCTTATTTTCAGTTTCTTGTCAGATTATATTGTATTATCAATCTAATTTTTAAAATATATTTGAAAGCATTCAATTTAGATTTATTATAAAATAATGGTTAAAATAACTTAAATCAATGTTGTTACACACATATTTTTGGAAGTTTTTTATCTTTTAAAATTGTCATCAAGACAATTTAAAAAGTTAACTATCTACCAAAATTTATGCAATTCAACTTTGTTAAAAATACTGCGTATAACTTTTCTCATCTCCATAAGCAGTCATCTTATTTAATTCAATATTATAAAGAATAACATCTGATATTTGAGGAATTATAAATGAATCGTTTTCATTGGTATGGTGTCATAAAACAAGAATAACAAAAGTAGTTTTAAAAAGCAATTGGAAAAGAGGTTCAGTTATAATTATGTTCATAAAAACTATACAATGATTTAATAACAATGGTATTTTTACTTTGAAGTTTAGGAATTTTGTTTACTTTTACTCTTTTATTAAATTTATTTCACTCTGTAAATTTTGTTGCAGAAAATATAATCATAAATTAGTCCTATGTAACTCTGTAAAGAAAGAAGTATTCTTACTCCTTTTAATAAATATTGTGAAAAAAATAAAATGAGCTTTTGAGCTTAGTTCAATAAATAAATTAAATTAAGGATAACAAATGGGAAACTAATCCTTCTCAACTTTGAACTTTCTTAAAATTTTAAAATGATTTTATCAAACAGGGATTTGATTTCGAAAAATGAATGACAGTATCATAATAGTCATAATTATCATGACACATCTTATTAAAAGGGAAACGTACTTATTATTACATAAATATTATCGCGATTAAAATTAATTTCAATTTATTAAACTAAAAATAGTTTTATTCAAACCATTTAAATTTTTTATTCTATATATATATATATATGTGTGTGTGCAATCGCTAAATATTTTTCAAAGTTTACACATACATTTCTACATTCATAACTAATTATGGTTGCAACATTTTGCTTTGATAAGTTTCATTTTAACACTTCTAAACAGAGATGATTTTCTATAAAATGAATGAATCACAATCAAAAGTTTAGGATAGAGAACTTAGTATTGGGAGTGAGTAATAATTACTAATCTCTTCACTTATACTAATCTTTTCATCCCATTATTATTTAAATTTGCATAAATAAGTAAATATATTATTTTATATCAGGTTTTTTTTCTGTGAAATAATTTGTACTCTTATATTTCTTAATGTATTTTATAATGAATAGTATAATGTTTTTTGTTACAACATTTAGAAATTTTATCACAAAAGATCTTCACTTGAGATTGTATGAGACATACAATAAATACATTTTAAGCTTTATAAAATGCGTTATTCTACATTTATCTTAAAACACTTATGTACCTTGTTGTTTTACTAATAAAAATATAAATATGTTATTAAATTACTATTTTTAAAGAATTTTAAGCTGATTTGTTAATAGATTTATTGAAATTCTAAAACAAAAATTAATGTAACATAAAAAATCGTATTCATTTTTCTTAAAACATATAAAATGAATTTTATATAATAAAAAGTTAATAATTAAAATATTTCTCCATTTTTTTTAAATGTTAATTTAAAAAAATTGCTTTTACTTACATTTTTTCTATTTTGGATACAAGCTAGAAACTGAATAAAAAAAATCTTCATTCAATAAAAATAAATGCACTCCTGGCCACCGTAAAGGCAACACCCTGAAGGAAGTATGTAAATGGAGCCTGTTGTGTGTTTCCATACATTCAGGTCTTACCCACATTCATATTTCAACAGGATAAGGCACGACCACACATGGCCGCATTATCCAAGGGTTCTTCATCAATCTCCAAATTGAGCTGCTTCCCAGACCACCTAGCTCTCCGAATCTTTCACCGATAGAAAACATTGGTGGTACATGGTTGCTCAACGATTGACCCAGATTATATCCCAGCTGCCACGCTAAATCAACTTTAGCAATGTGTGGAAGCTGCTTGGTCTGCTATAGCCCAAAAACACATAAAAGTCTCTTTGAATCAATGCCGAGTGGTGTGGCAGCGGTGATCTCCAACAATGGTGGGTACTCTGGCTACTGATTTTTGCCAGAACCAAGCTTCATGGAAGTCTATAAATATACTCATTTGATATTTGGTCAACATGTTATCTACAAACAAATTCTGCTCTCAAATCTCTTGTTTTTCTTGCTTTTGCAATTTGGGTGGTTAGCTGTGTGTTTAACTAAAGTTTATCTCCAAACATTTCATCTTGTTAAATTTGCTTTTAGTTAATCTGTACTTGACATTGCATTTCATAGTGCACAACTCACTTAATAGAATTATCTTGCAGTTTGTACATTTTTATATGTTAAAATGTGGAACTATAAATTACGATACTTTTTGTTACAATTAAAATGCTTACGCATTTTAATTGTAACTTCTGCTAGATGTGATTTTGTTTCAGTTCTTTTAGTTTTTCTTCTTTCAATATGCTCTTAGAGATAAAAAAAAACTAATCTTTTTCTGTTACCATTGAATTAACTAAACGTCTTTCATTTTAGTTCTTAACTAGATTAGAAATTATCTATATAATTGTATATGGTACAATTGCAAATTCTATACAATTTTACACTCTGTATGATAATGCATGAAATTTTATATTTCAAATTATACAACCCCTATTTTCACTTATAAACCTAAATTTCAGTGAGGAATAGCTTCGTTAGCTGTGTTGGATTTTTGCTTATTCCGGAATGCTATGTAGAAAATATATCTGATTTAAGTTATTTTGTTTAACAAAAAAATCTGAAAAAATAGTATTTAAAAATTTAGATTACATTTTTCTTTTGGTAAAAGTTAAATCAGCATGATATACGTCAGGTATTAACTTTAAATTCATTTAAACAGAATTTAAAGGATATAAATGTAATGCAGTGAAAATTTAACTTTCAAAAAATCTATTGTACAGTCATTAATTTGTTTGAAAAATTTAGCAAAAACAAATTCAAGTATAAAAAATTTATATTTATTATTCTATAAGGATAAACGTCAAAAGTGTGTTTTGCAAAACCCTATATAAAACCACACTGTTAAATGATAAAAAGAAATAACTTACTGAATTTTACATAATATATTTACTACAAGCACGTAGTATTAAACTAAACATTGGCTTCGAAAACACAGTGACAAACACATTTACAATACTTAAAAGGTAATTAAAGATTCTTTTCTGAATCTAAAAGAGGAATGGTTGATTAAAGTTAGTTACTCACTATTCTGATATGCTTTTGTACTAAACGTAAGCAACAAAAGTTGGATTAAATAGGGTAGAATTAAAAAAAATGAATTTAAACTTCAGTAGTAATTGATATCGGATATCATTATAATTATTTGAAAATTTATTTTCAATCAAAAACAGAATATATTTCCCTCAGAATCATCACTCTGTGTGCATTTCTTTATACGTGATATATAAATGTAAGTAATTCCTTATATGACAATGTGGTAAGACAATTGAGAGATATTAATATACATTAAAAAATTAAATTTAAAGATGTGTTACCATATTTCAGATAAAATATTTACCTAATAAACCTTTTTTACCTAATAGATGCATTTTTTAAATGTATTAATTTATGATACATTTAAAATTTACTTTCTTTCGCCTTATAACTATGGTATTAAGCTACCTATTCTAAGCCAATTCAATAAACTGAAATTTGTATCAGGACTGAGGAAATAAACTTTGAACAAAATAACTGAAAATTAGTTTTTAACAGCAATAAATAATGATGCCATCAACAAATGTAATTTCAAAATATATGGATATTTATAATATTTTAAAAGGTTGGGAGTTATTTTTAAGTACAATAAAGTTATATGCTTATTTCATATAAATATGTTTTAATTCATAAAGTATACTAAAGATATTAAGGTAAAGATTTTAAAGTATATTCAGTTACAAAGTTATTCGAATAAATCGTTCATTACATCAGGCGTTATCAATATTCTTTCTTACATACAAGAATATTTTGAAATTTATTGTATTTTGTTCTGATTTTTCCCTTCAGTAACAATTTTATACGTTACATGATGTTAAATTAATTAAGCAAAGATCAATCTGTGATAGTACTTTCAAAGTGATCTAAGCGTTTTCTGTACACTGTTACAGATATACCTTATGTGTATACAATATTGTACAATGAATAAAAATTTTCGATAAGCATACATTTTCTTGAGTGAAAAACTTATAATTAAGAAAAGTGAAATCTGTGTGATAGTTGTTTCAAAGTGGTCTAAGTTATTTCCTTTTCACTATTTATTAGAGGCATACCTTTTGTGTATATAACATTACACAATGAATAAGATTTTTTCAATTTGTATAATTTTTCAAGACTGAAAAACTTTTATAATTGAAATATAAAAGTAAATAATGAATTTATTTTTTGAATTCTCTCAGTTGTCACTTAAAATAAAATTTTAAGTTAAAAAATGTTTTCTACTCATAAATACAATTGAGTATATCATGTCAGATTTAACTATATATTAATACATATTAAAAAGAACATGACGAAATACTGCTTACGAAGCAATACCAATAAGTCAAATACGAAAATTTATAATTTATTAAATAAATCACAATTATAGAAATATGTTAGTATTTAAATTCTAGCTATAGGGATTTCAGAAAATAAGAAAATGAATGCTAAATTCTAGAAAAATAATATTTCATGAATGACAAATTTAGAAATCTTTTTTTTTTTATTTTTTTTATTCAAATATAAAATCGTTCTTTTAGCATTTGTCGTTTTTCTATGTATTCTAAGCACGTTACAATCTAGGAATAACATTATTTTATATTTCTGATGTTTACAAGAGCCTCACAATACTAGAAAAATGTCAATACAGACGCGCTCTAAGCCCTACTCTTTCAATATTTTTATAAAAATGTAAAGTGTTGCTATTCTATTTGCCTACAAATGTATATTTCCTCTTTTTTTGTAAAAAAAATTTCTATATATTTTTTATGGCATTTTTCAGATCATGTAATTTTCATTCCCTTTTTTATATCAAAAATTGATTCAGAATTTAAAAAAAAAACAAATATTTTGTCAAGAATGTTTGTAAGTTGTTATGCTTTTATAGAAAAATAATTATAAGTTAAAAATGGATAAAATAAGTAAATTCCGAGTGATCAATGTAGTTCTTCATTAAGGAAATCTTGATTAAAAGAAATATTCATTCAATATTTTAAATTTACTGTAAATATATAATAAAACATTTGAATGAAATAAAATATACATTTTGAATTAAATGTATTTTTGCTAACTTTAATCTTTTAAAAAATATATTTTGAGCTTAATTTTTACAATATAAGAGTTTTATTACTTGACGTTGCTACGCTATATAAAAGTAAATTTAGTAATGAAACTCTAATTTTTCTTTTCTAAGTATATTTTATTAGACTTTCTAAATCCTTTAACAGTAATATAAATACCATTAAATTTTCATTGCACATTATTTTAAAATATACCTCTACATACTTAAGCATTTACTAATTAATATGCTACATAATGTATACTGCCTAAGCAAACGTATATCAATTTCGAATGAAAAATCACATAAAGTGACATCTTATTATAAATGTATTCTATAAAATAACTAAAATATTAAAATCCCATCAGATATGTAGTAAAATTCTGAGAAATAGGAATCCAATTCGCTGTCCATATTCTATATGTGCTTTGTAGTCGTAAATAAAACATTTCGTAGAATACTATCTTTGATCGTAAATGAATTTTGTGCGTGACATTTTCTATACAAACTATGTTTTGGTGATCGTAAAATGATCCATTTATTTTCCAACTTGGATCAACTTTGCTGCTGGCTCGTTGTTGAAATGACAGTATGTCTTCCGAAAGAAGTAATCAGTCGTAAAAAAAATTGATATATCAACAAAACTGCTTTTCTATTATTACTGTTTTAACTATTTATGAGGTTAAACTATTAATACTTTATCCAAAAGGAGAGCTCATGTAAAATCGATAGTTTTATAAGGGTTTGTTCTGTCAATTGATTTTATTATTAATTCAAAACAAAATATTTAGTAAAATTTAAAACAAAACTTTTGAACAAATAATGTTAAGAGCAGTTAAAATTGCTTTAATAGTCATATTCGAACAATTTTTATTGATGTATACCTATCAGTGAATTGCTTTCTGTATTGAAATTATTTAGCATACTGAAAGGAATTATAAATAAATAATTGTATTTTTTTTTCAGAAGCACGCAAACTTGACACGCAAATTCTTGTGTGAACGGTGTGTATCAATTTTTTTTTTCTTTTATGTTATACTAGATTATTTTCAAAATAACTTCTGCAATCCTCATAATATATTCCAGCGAGAGTATTCAAAATTGCACCTTTTCATTAATTATTATCATTAATAAATAAAAATTAAAAATTACATTAACTAAATAATGTAATGTTTAATATAATTTTATTTAATATTTTTATTTATAATAATTAGTTTTTTTTTTACTGTGGATAAAATTGTTCTTAATTCATTGAATGCTTACCATTTTAAGTTTATCTGTTCCTTAAAGAAATATTTAAACTAAAAAAATCGTGTAACTGAGAGCGCTTATTTCATAATAATTATTAATTCATCATTCCAACAGAAATCATTAACTTAATAAAATCATTCTTAAAGTAAATTTTCTGTTTCTTTTCTCATAGCGTATATTATATTTTGAAAGAAAAAAGTCAAATAAAATTTGAGAAGTATAGATTTTTTAAGCAAATTTCTATGTTTTTTGTCGTATAAATGTTTTGAATTTCTTTCAGTATAAAAGTGACAGAAAGTGAGATGTTTTACAAATACAGCAGTAAGAAAAACAAACTTTATTGCGAATAAATTATTTGTGCCTAACATATTTTATACTAAATAAAAAGACAAGACTATTGAATATCATAAAAAATTTAAAATTCTAACTGTTGAGTAATTAATAATTTAAATTTTTAAGTACAAAAACCATAGAGTATAAAATTTAAATAATTTTAGTTTTGTTACATATAATTTATAAAATTACTAAAAAAAAGTTCATGAATAAATTTAAAACGGTTCCAGGCAGCGTTTACATTTTTCTAGCAACATGCTATAAGAAAATTATATTGATTGCAAAAATTAAACACATACTAGGCATCAACCTTATTTTGCCATTGCTTAATTTTGAGACAAATAAGCTATAAAACTCTTTTTTATTTCTAGTGCTCGGCTTTAATAATTTCTTCACCTAAAAAAAATTAGGAACAGAATTGGTATAATGGAAAATCTGTAGGTTTGTACCATGAAGTGAGTGGGTTGACGTAATTTAAAAGCAAGGAATAAGTAGAGGACACCTAGGGATATCATTTCTCTCATGGAAAATGCGAACAATACCTACTTTATTTACCTCAACAGCTCTTAGTAAACAGAAGGATTTTCTTTTGTGTCTGAAATAGAACCCAAAACATTTTAACTTGAAAGAATCCTTTTAGCAACCATACACACATGACCAAGTTGAAATATCAAATTATTAAAAATTAGTTAAAAATTAAAGAGACTTAACTTAGAATACGAATAGATTATTACTTTTCGCTTAGCAATTATAAAGCAATTTTCTCTCGTATAAATATTTTAATAATTAATTACTGCCTTTTGATTTTCTTTAAATAATTTTTTTATTATAAAGCTAAAATACTGAGGACAAACAATTTACATATTAACAAATATTAATTATATTTTAAATATGTATATTTTGATTTTAAAAAGGCTTTTTAATGTTAATCAATTTTACAACTTTTTTTAATATCATTTCTGAAATATTAAAGGAATCATTTAAACGAATTTTTGTATTCATATTTTTATCAATTAGACATTACAAAGAAAATATATAGACTAGTTAGTATAAAATAATAATTTTTGAAACAAAGTTCTTTTTTTTTTACTTTTTGTTAATTAAATTTTTAGAAATCGCTTCAATGATTTATTTTTTATTGAAGTATTTCCGGGTCTGATTTTACTGAAAGGAAAATTCGTAAGCTTGGGAATCAGAATTTGAAAGTTTATAGCATTCAAAGTTTTGTTCTTCAGTCTAGAAATAAAACACTTAATGTTTAAATTAAAAGTTTTTTAATCAAACCAATTTTCATTTTCCCAAATTCACGAATTATTTAAACAATATCATACAGTAAATTTTGCTTAGTCATTTTAAATTTGCAAACAATTTAAGAACTTTTTATTACAAAATAAAGAATTTTAATTCTAAAATGACAAATAAATATACAACCTTTTTACAGTTCATCATATTGGAAATACAATGCTTTGAATTCATTATTCTTCAACATAGATTTGAGAAAGACACTTTACAATTGATAAATTCAAACTGTAAAATTGTTGTTTTAAGTTGATAAGAACTGTTAATAAGTAAGATGATATTGTAAACCTATATTCCTCAAAATAAATAAACATATCATTAAAAAGAATTAATAATAATTTCACTTAATTAAGTATACACTAATTAAGTATTACATTCTTATAATAAAAGTTTACATATTTTATAAATGTAAAAAAATTGAAATTCTTTTATTCAGTTTTAATAAATCTTAATGTAACAGACTTCAAAAACTATTTTATTACCTTAGAAATTACTGTAAAATATATAATTTTACAAATCATTAAACTGCATTCTCTACAATATCTTAAAAAAATGTCAGCATGCATTTTTATCAATTCAAAATAAAAATTAAAATAAATATATGACAAAAAATTGAAACAAACCACATAGATTATTTTTTCACAAAGGTATTATTAGTTTGAAAATTTTTTGATTAAATACATAAAAAATATTTCACTAAATAAACAACGCTTAAAGAAATCGAAAAAATTTTGTAAGTAATATTTCTAAGTGCAAGCAAATATATTGTATTTTGCAAGCAAACATATTTTAAGGAATTTTAATGCAATTGTTTAATATTTTGTCAAGTCTTGTTTGTTATGATTCTGAATTTGGATGACTACGCAAGATATTTTGCTGAACTCAAGGATGTGCTCAACAAATTGACAGGTATATTATAAGATAAAGGTCAATGACATAAGAAAATGATCAATGAATTCAATGGCATTGTGATCATGATATTATTCCGGTTCACTGAAAGAGCATTATTTTTCCTAGGATGCAATATACTTTGGCATTGTTAGGAGAATGATATCATTTCTTTCCCGTTTACCTTTCATAGTTTCCTAACTTAGGTAAGAACGAGATAAATGCTCAGAGATTTGGGAAAAGGGGTGTAAATCTAACTCATACAAAAAGTGAATTTTTTTTCTTCTCATTTTCATGAACAACAATTTATAAATAAAATAAAAGTTTATTTGCGTCAAAATTACAAGTACTGCAGGGTTTTCGAGTTAAAATATTAACTTACTAAAATATGTTGTGTGTACAAATAACTTTTAAATAAGGTATTATTTTCAAAATATTCTTCATAGTATATAATGATAACAATAAAACTTTTACATATAAAAGTTTTATTGTTATCATTATGTACTATGAAGAATATTTTGATTTAACAAAAGGATAATGATATTTATCAGTATAAAATAATAAAACTCTGAAATAATTTTGAATTCAAAATTTCATTTGTAATCTGTTTTTATATTATAATCTGTTTAATATTTCAATTCGAATGTTCATCAATAATCAACATTTTCATGCTGTCATGTAAATAATCAATTAAATTTGTAAAAATACATAAAAATTAAATTTACTCTTTTAAATTAAATTAGTCTGATTTCTTAAATAGAATTTTGGCCTAATATAAATAATATATTTTATTTTTAATGTGGCTCTAGCTTAAATTAAAGAAATAAATTTTATATATTTATAACCATTAATTTATATTACAAAAAAAACACGTCTGTTAAACCTTTAGGATTATTTATATTTATAAAAATATGATGATTACAGAATACGTAAAGTGTTATTTACTTTATAAAATTTATAATATATTTTTCTTCAACATGATATATTTTGCGCAAAGAGAAAGTAAATAACGCAAAACCTAAGTTTGAAATTGTTTTCATTATGTACTTTATCATAAAACTATTACTTAAGTTAAGAATATTTTTTTTCTGAATATATTCAGAAACGTACGAGTTTTTAACAAAAATAAGCTGCTGGTAAACTGTATAAGTTTTCTTGTAATTCTTGGAAATGTGGAACTTTTCAAATAAATTTAGCATTGTTTTATAAAGTTGTGAAAAAATTGCATAACTTTTGAACTTCTACAAGTTTGAAATTCATGAGTTACATTTAATTTTAATAAGAATGCTTTGAGATATTCTGTATCACATAGTGAAGATGCTTTTTAAACATTTCAAAGTGTCATTTACCATTCACTATGACTTTTCAAGAATGGTTTATTTATATTAATTTCATTAAAGAATTTTATTTTATTTTTATTTTTTTTATAAAAATGGAAAGTACAAAACGCAATGTACAATATAACAAAAATAAAAATCTTTATATTTCATTACACGTTTTCCATAGCAATGATCAAAGCACATATAATTCTATAAATTTAAAATTTCACAAGTATAGATAACATTCACTTAATCAATACGGGAGATTTGTAAACATCCATAAAAATGAAAAAAAAAAATTACTGATTAAATGCAAAATGCTTGAAATTCTTAATTAAGTAAGGGGAAAACTTCATGTAGCATATTTACGATCTGTGTCATTTTCCTTATTTTCCTGTATATTTCCGGAACTACCACCAACCAACCAACCAACCAAAGGAGCAAATCAATTATCAAGTTCTAATTATTCACAAGTACATGTCTACCCATTTCAATAAGTCTCTTACGTTACAGTTAATGAAATGTATAAATCGATTGCCGAGTTCTTTCTTACTAATTAGCAGCTCACAATGCTTAGAGAAGATTCAGTTCGAGTTTTGATCTGGAGAGAGCCTAACTTTGATCTTCCTAAATCCAGATCCAAAGTCTGGAAACTAGCAAGGAAGGAGTTTCCTTCCTCCTCTCCCACACAGTAGTCACGAGTATATTCGTTTGATATAGGATTTAGAATAAGTCTTCATGGGTGTAAAACTTTGCTTCTCAATCAAGGAACGACCCTAGTGCCCCATTAATTGAGTTGATGAATTTGCAGGATACGCGTGGTTCATAGATTTTGCGGAGGAGAGAATATGTTTAACAAAGTTTTAAGATACCCAGAGTAAATCTGTTATACTCGTGTCATTATATATGAGTAATTTTACTTTAAACAAATGTTTGTCTGGGTTATTTAAGTGATAGCTAACATATCTCTTTTAAATTGCTGTCAAGTAAACTAAGTAAAACTTCATTTGCATTTTTAGCCAGTAATTAGCAGTTTCAGTGATAATATAAAATATAGTTTCATTCTGTAATTAAAATGAGATTTTCTGAAGTGGAAAAATTCGTAACTTTGTAAGATTTAAAAATACTATACTTCTAACATATGCTTTCGCATGATATTCAAAAGGAAAATATTTGATTGATTTTAAAAATTTAAATTATTATTTTATT
>JAPDSC010037871.1:35783-47082 GCA_026290005.1 Latrodectus geometricus
ATGATTAATGCATATTTTTATTTAAATAAAGATAAATAAATCAATGCTACTTTGAATAATTTAAAATAAAATATTAATTGTTTTTTTAAATTTATCTTTATTTAAATAAAAATATGCATTAATCATCATGTATATGTGCATAAAACATTGGATAAGAATTTTCAAAAAAATGTGTTTAAAATGAAAAGGAAATGACAAATCTTATTTTCAGAAAAAATGTATTGTAATTTTTAAATTCATCAAAATATTTCGAAACAATACTATTTTTCTCAGTTTGCCATTTTACGGTTTTACATATCTCTTTTGATTGATCACAAAATTAATATTCTGTTTTTGACAATTTTTATTTTTGGTGTACTTTTTTGACCTTTGAAGTAACCCATTTGCTTTATCTCCATAAGTCTTCAATTTTAATAAAACTATTTTTATTGAAAAGCATTATTTGATACAATTGATAATTTAGTGATATTTCTAAATAAATCCAAAAGAGCTTTCCCTTATTAAAATCAACACTTCTAACAATAATAGTAAATTCTTAGATTTATTTATAAACATTGAAAATTCAATTACATGAATCGATATTTTAGATAAAAGCAGTCAATTTAATTTTAAAGTTAATAAACTAATTTATTGGAATTCCAACATTTCTTTAAAAAAATTACTGAAATGTAGTACTTATCGAATTAAAATGCGTATCGTATTTGCAATAATCTAAAATTTATCAAAAAATAAGTTAATCTTTTAATTACAATCGACTTAAAAATAATAATTTTTCTATTGATTTTATTTTAAGATATGTAAGAAGTAGGGAATTGCTTATAAGATTGAAGTAATGCATTTTTATAACTACTGAAGGGTCATCCAAGCAATGAAGTTCTGATAAGAATCCCAACAACACTTTACTTTCACTTTGATTATAATTTTCTTTTTAATTTACATTAAAAACTACTTTAACTTTTTAATTTAACTTGTAAAAAAGTTTCTGATTACTTTTGACAACCATATTCTTTTGTATTTAAAAAATTTTTTTCTGTATTTGATATATTTTTCTTATTGTATTGCTTTGCCCATTATTCATTCATGCTTTGATTATTTTTCAATGTATTACTTTGATTCCATTTATTTTAATTAATTTAAATTATATTATATATATATATATATATATATATATATATATATATATATATAATGACTTCATTAAGTATGGGGGTAAAATGGGATATATTTAATGAATAATATATTTTAGTGTGGGATTCACTTATGTGAATAGTATTTATGTTCATGTTTTTTAAGCTTACTTGAAATTTATGAACTTTCACCAAATTTCTTCAAACAGCAATTTTAAAAAAATAAACATAAGATCATATTATGCATTTCCTGTTTTCGACATTGTATCCAGAAAGGCTGTTACACAGTTTGAAATATATTAAGAATACCTTTATATTGATTTCTTATTGAAAGTTTACAGAGTGCCTGTGTTTTTGTCAATATCTGTTCATTGGTTCAAATTCATCAAATATTGAATATCAAGTATTGTAATTTTTTGTGATCAGAAAGAGTCTTTTGATTTACCATGATTCTTATAATGTGCTTAATATAGTTTGGATTGTTCATGTAGTTTGAATTTTTTTTCAAATTGCACTCATGATTCAAATTGACTTTTATGATGTTACTCAATCCATCAAAATAAATTTTAGTGGTTGTCAATTTATAGTTTTCATTAAAATTTCCAGATTGATTTCTTAATATATCCACGTCTAAGATTATGTATGTTATGAATCCATGTGTGTCTAAGATAATATATTCATATGTTTTGCCTTGACAACACTGTTGAATGATGCAAAACTTCATTTTTATCGCTTTGCTTTTTGGTTACAGTATTATTTTAATTTCTTACTAAAGTGAGCTTTGATACATTTTTCTTGCTGGTTTTAAAATTCTTCGAGCATATAAATCAAATCTTGAAGATGCTTAATACAGGTATGCACCTGCATTATAGTTTACTTCATACAATTCGATCTGCACCTATTTTCATAAGAAATGGGTAATAAAGAGGGCGCATTCTAATTGATGTAATTTTAAAATTATTATAATAATTTAAGTAACTAAATGTATTCGAAATAGTGTACTTAATTAATTTTTTTTTCTTGCTTCATTGATAGATCAGAATTTTCCAAATTTAGGATCAAACCATTATTATCAAATATTTGTAATTTACTGATTATTTGAAAACCAAAGACCAAGAACCTTCGAATTAATAATAATTTATAAATAATACTAATACTTTATTCACATAAAGATGATTATATTGCCAAAAATATTGAATTCTTAGTAAAGCTTCGATAACAGATTCAAATGTTTCACTAAAATTACCAATATTACCAGTTGACATATTTTTAGTAGCATTTAGGTTACTTTTGTAAAAAAATTAATTTTCCTTTTTAAATTCTTTCTTATACTTTTGAGGATTTATGGGATTATAAATTTACTTAAATTTACAACAGTACTTACAAATGATATTTTGTTTTAGAAAAAGATAGTCAAAGCTAAATAAAAAGAATGACCATAAAGAAAAGCATTTTATTTTCATTCTAGTTAACTTTTTAAACACATTGGTTTAAACACCGACATTAAATCAAGTCTGAAATTTCTAACTGCCCCTGTTGGGTTTAGTGGATTAGGAAACTTTAGTTTATATTTGTTGAAGCCTAAGTTTTATGAGAATTTAATATAAAGACTAGTGAACATAATAAGCTGTCAAAACGCTTGTGTACAATTTAAAGTTTCAAAAAATTTAAACACCTAAGAATTGGTTTAGCAAGGCAGATGTTATTCCTACTTTTCTTATCTACATGTCTAATACACTAATATTCTAACGACGTCTTTCACATTCTTTTTTAATTTTAAATACTTTATTCGTATATCCTTCCCAATAAATTTTGTAAGCAATTAAATATATTATGAGTTGATAAATGTTGCGTTCATAAAAGTATTTCCACAAAATTTTAAGTCAAAATATTTGCATAAAAGCTACTTTTTAATTTATATTTGATGTATACGTATACAAAAATTTATATATATATATATATATATATATATATATATTCAGGCAAATATTTAAGTCTTAAACTACATAATTATTTGAGAATATCAAAATACATTACGATTTATGAAGTAGAGTTGTTTTCTTGTGTTATTGAGCTTTCCCTGTTCTCATATTCTTGTATAATATAGGTTTTTTACCACTCTACGTAAAATAGCTTTCCACAGAATTCAAATGTTCGTCGAAACAGAGGGAGAGACTTTCATGGTGTTATTTCTCTGCCTAACATTTGGCGTGATTCTATTAAGATAGACGATATTTAATATGAATCAAGAGCGATATAAATAAAGGTGGCTAAAGGAAGAGCGATAAAATCGACTTCCATGACAGCAATGGCGACTGAGTGGCTACTGGACCGTGGCATTTCTTCAGTACCACTCCCATCACCCACTCCATAAATTTCTGATATTGCTTCCTGCCCACCCATCCCCTCACTTCATGACTAGGGAAAGAAACGGAAAGGGGCGAAGAAAAAACAACAAACAAATACATAAAATGGAATAAGAAAGAGGTTGCAGTCTTTCCACATTTTTACTCGCGCCCCTCCCTTTGGAAAACTCAGTTGGAAGTGTTTCACGCCATCTGGCTTGCCCTATCGATTCCGAGTTTAAGTGGAGGTGTAAATATTGTTTATCTTCAACTCTTTTCAAAAACGGGGGCCAATGAAAGCTATATATTTGAGTAGAAAGCAAATTTATGTTCTATGTTTCAATGGCAGATCCTTTTAAGCTCTCCCTGACTACATATAGCACTTTGAAATGTTTCACAAGAACGGCCGCATAGCAAATTTTAAAAAGCTTTTAGATGATTTTATACGAGCTGCCATATAACAAAATAATAAAGGAGGGAATAAAACATGAAATCATAGGCAACAATATGAATTTTTTTTTTTTTTTTACTTTTCTTCTACGGGACAGGAATTATTAATTTATAAGTTGCTTGAAGGGGAAAAAAACAAAAATTTATTTTGTTAAAGTGCTTATTTTAAATTTGATTTTTTTTTCTATTTTATGCTCATTATTTGTCTATTTAAATTTATTTTATTAACTCTCTTTGTCTCTGAAAAATTCCATTCATTTTTCACTTCAAAATATTCAAGTGAATATAATGATATGAAGTCAATAGGATGAAATTCTTATTTAAATAAGAATTTCATCATATTATCCTTTCCATTACTTATATCTTTCTATGTTTTGAAACCTGTGTGAATATTTTGACTTTAATTATCCATTGTAATCTGTGCATTTCAGTCTTCTTCAATATCCAAGCAAAATATTCATCATTGTAAGTTATGTGTTAATAGTTATCTCATTATTATTACACAATCTCAGAAATTAGCAGTAATATAGAACTTATTATTTTTTCTCATTTAGGCCGTATTTGTACCATTTCAAATTATTTGCACAGGTTCTGGAACGATGCATTAAAGGATCTTTTAAATTGTAAGCAATTTTTGTACCATCAAATAGCACGTTATTTTTGATTGAGCTACCAATTCAAATACTCAAACCAACACCAAGGGGTGCAAAAAGCAAGCATTTTTATAAGACTCTACTATTCCTCTGGAATGTAGGTTCCATTAAATACCTACTTAACTTTTGGATTTCTGATATTCTTCATTCAATTATTTATAGTGGAATTTTTCAACTTGCAATAATTTGATGAATACTTTCCGATGAAATTATTCACCATGAAGTAATCAGAAAACATTTAAGGTAAAAGACTTTCGCAGAGGATTTTGGATGTCCATCAGATCAAAATTTATGTGGGTAACCGTGATAACGCTGCAAGAGGTGAGCTGAAGTTTCTGCTTTCCCACTATTCAAAATCACACACCTGAGCTGCATGTCCTCATAAATAATTCTCACTTAAGTGTTCAATTTCATCAATTAGCTCATAATAATACCTTTTGTCTGCACTGCATTTCAAACTTTGTGTAAATTTTTCTCTTCGCACGCAACGCTCTATCAGCTTTTCTTTCATTTCTTTGCATTCTAAATTACTTATTCACTATAGTTATATTTTATATTTTATTTTTCACCAATTATTTTTGTCATATTACAAAGTCATTATTATTTCTCCAACAGCTGATGACTATTTTAGTATGGCGATAACTCATACCAACCAAAACAGTCGCGTTGATTAATTATGTTTCCTTTTTATTTATTTATTATTATTTAAAAGTATTTATATAGTTTTTTTATTTATTTAAATTTAAACCCAGGGAATTCCATGCACAACAAAATGTTTACAGAAGGATGCATGTACCGAACTGATTTTGATGTGTTGGCCAGTTCCATCGTAATGTTACTTCCCACACTCTATCAGCTGCAATTTGCTGTAAAAATCACGTAAAATCACCAATTAATATCAGAACTCTTTGATAATTTGTGAAATCAGGTATTTCCGAACTTATGTGTGCATTTCAAGAAATTTCATTCACAAGCATCATGATATCAAAGTTTTTGTCGAATTGTCAGTATAATTTTCAAATTTTTTCTCCTTTCACGTCAACAAAGAGCGCATAGCAACCAGCGAAGAATCCCCAGGAACTAAGTAAAATGAGTGTTGTTTTGTGTCTATTCATACGTCAACAGTCAATTATCTTTTTAAAATTCTAGTGCAATCATTTTAATAATATTTTGAGCAACATTCTTCATCATTTGTGTGCCACTTGGATTAAGAGAAGATTGTTGTTTCCTTAAATATTTTGGATGAACAGAAAATTTTCCATATCAATTTTTCTCTATCATCAATTAAAGTCAACATGAGCGGCTAAATAAACAAATAAAAAAACTCTAACTTCTATGAACTCCTATTATTCAAATTCAAATTAACCATTTAGTAAATAGATTGCAATAAGTCATAATGGAAATCAATGATTCATTGACGCAAAGACTTTAAAATTCTTCACATAACCTATAAAGCCTAGATCTGGAAGTCTTTAATTACAGCATCAATAGTTCCGACTCAAGTTTATTCATAGAAGAACTAAAGTTATGACCGCAAGATCACCACAAGGGAAAACGGATTGTGAACACAATCAAATCTCCTACACACGAACTCTTATCAATAAACTGCATAACATAATCCTTTAAAAAAAGGAGGACATTTTTATGTCCCTAGAGACATAAAGGACACTGCGTTTGATATAACTGAAGAGTTTTCCACTGTTCAAAATGAAATAAATGAGCAAGAATCTAAAGAAACCAAGAATGACCTGCCAAATACCATATAGGAAAATAGCCACTGGACGACAGTTAAGATTACCAAGCTAACAAATAAAATCGTCCAATTAAAAACTTCCATGCAAATTTTTAAAGATAAGCTGCAATAACCAGTAAGACTGACAAACCAACAAAATTATACAGTGAAGTAATCCAAACAAAAACAACTATCAAATCATTAATAATAATTGTAAAAACGAAAAAAGAAGTCGTGGATACCCTCTAAGCCTTGAAAACAATAATCAGACCTAAGATTAAATATAACTGAAAAAAAATGTATCAAAATTCAATGCAGATTACATGAAGACTCCACCAAACTTAAAGAAGTTTTGAAGAATAAAAACATGAAAGACAACAACAAAGTTCCTTCAATCAGAAAGAGCATAATTTTAAACCTTCCAGAGGATACAGCTGAAGAAAATTTACTTCAAGCAGTAAAATAGAACCAATCTCTGTCCGAAATGCAAGCCCGGTCAATACAAGTTACCAATCTAGGTCCTGTAATTATATTTACTGAAATTCGGAAAACAGTAAACAAACATAATCTATGGAATTATGTAGTTGAAATACCTAGATTCCTAGTAAAAATATTCATCAAATACCCGAGAATCTTTCTGTGAATGGAAAGCTACAGAATAGACCAATTGTTGATAAACAGTAGATTCAAAATTGTCAAGATTTTTCGCATCCAACACATAGTTGCTCATATAGAAAAAAATGCTGTGGATGCGATCTGTGGGGAAAACCATATAATGCAAAACTGCTATGCACAAAAACTTTTCTGCATGAACTGCCACTCAGAAAATAAAAAAGGAAAAAACTTCAGAACTAACCACCCAGAATACAATAAACGCTGCCCAACCTTCCAAAAAGAAAAACCTTTATACCCAGCTAATAATTAATTTATGGACTGCAGTATTAATCAAACATCAACAACCACCGTTTCCAGTTAAATTAAGGGTATTCCTTTTAATTCAGAAAGCAACGCGCTAAACTTCCTTCAAGTTAACTTGCAGCGAAGATGATCGGCACAAAATCAACTAATCCAGCTCATAACTGAAAGTAAAGCCTCAATAATATGCATCCAAGAGCCTACACTTCTGACAAACTCATAAAGGGTTATCCAATTTCCTGGAAAATCATATTTGATAAATCCACTTCTCAAGTTCCCAGATCTGCAATTGTTAACGCAATCCCAATAAATCATCCTATACATCCATATCTTAGCAATCCTACTTAAATTCGTACCTCTAGCAATAATTCTAAATAATCTGTATGCTTCATAACAAGAGATCAAAACTATGCTAGAAACCCTTAGTCCCCTGCTCTATCGGTTCCATCACCACCTAATTATTATCACTGGAGATTTAAACACCCACAATGTTCTCTGGAACTATATATCAAACAACAACAGAGGTCAAATTTTAGAACAGTTCCTGGCATCCTGCAATTTATGTCTCGTCAACGTACCCAACATCCCCTCTACTTTCACTGGCCCTTTTCGCTAAGGCTGGTCAGATTATGAAATAATCAGACCTTCCAATAACTAATTAATTTGCAAGTACAAGATTTTATATCATGCTCAGACCAAAACTACATTATTTTAAATTACTTAGAACCAACTGCAATAACTTTTAGCAAAAGATACATTATCATCAAGCACCAAGCAAAATTTATCAAATTAATCACATCTTAGCTATCTTCCCTGCATCATCACTTACAATCAATATCCTCAGCTAGCCAACTAGATGATTTCACTGACAAGTTAAGCCAAAGGATCATAGAAACAGAAGAACAATATTTTCCTATCAAAAGTTCCGGAAAAACATTCAAGCTAGCATGTTGGACATCAGCCCTGCAATCTAAGAAAAATGAAATAAAAACATTAAAAAGATTGATGAAATCAGAAACAGACTCCATAGTAAGAACCCAACGTAATTAAAATTATAAGCAAAAGTTAGAAACATACAAAAAGGACATTCTCGATGTGAAACTAAAAAAAAATGGGCAAACTACTAATCCAAAGTCAGCTCCCCCCTACGGAACCATAGCTAAAATAGCTACAAGTAAACAATTAAACCTCTGCCAGTTCGAAACTCTTGATTCATCCAACCAATATAACGACATCCCAAACACCATCTTTAAAGATCTGCTCACCTTCTCCTTCCCAACAGATAATTCCATCAATCAAAGCACCCTGTGAGACTATGCAATTCTAAATTCTAACTCTGATCCTCTCTTCACTATCATAGAGCAAAATAGCACAATAAAAAATCTCAATAACACAAAAGCACCAGGCCCAAGCACCAGGCCCAAGCAGCATCAATAATAAGATGGTTAAACTTATTCACTAAGCCTATCTCAAATTACTGCTAAATGTTTTTAACACCTGCCTCAAGTTTTCCATTTTCCCAAAACAATTTAAAAAATGTCAAATAGTATTCTTTCTAAAATGAATAATGATAATACATATTCAGCTTCCTACAGCCCCCTCTCCCACCTACCAGCAATATGTGAAGTATATGAAAAATCATTATCAATCATTTCAAGCATCACTTACTGGTTTCCAACTATATTCATCCAAGATAATTCAGATTTCACTCGAATCTGTCAATGGAACACGTTTTGCAAACAGCAGAGCCGTAAACACGACACAAGACCACTATATCATACTTCTAAGTCTAGACATAGCAAAATCCTTCTTTTCAATGGCATGGTGCCGACTTAAAACTGAACTAGCCAAAACTGCAGCACCAGCCAACATCTTTAAAACTATCCTTTCTTTTCTGGATAATAGAGAACTTGTGGTGAACGATGGCAGCGAAACCACAACAACATCCTAAAATCACGATTGCCCTCAGGGATCAATAGGAGGACTGATTTTCTGAAACATTTATTCCCACTGCGTTGTCTTGCACACTTGCCTGGAGCACACATAAATTATCTGTTTTGCAGATGACAAACTCCTAATAATCTGAGGAAAAAGAAAAGAGGATTTATAACACTTCAGCAATAAATCCCTACAGATTTTCTCAAACCTTAACAATGCTCTTCAACTCACTATCTCACCATAAAAGTCACAAGCAATGATTTTTCGGAAAAAATTTAGGACTCTAAAATCAAACTCAAAAATAACGCTAAAAGAAACCAGCTTGAGATACACTAAGTAACACAACTACCTCGGAGACACAATAGATAATAAGCTCTAATTCCTACACCACATGCGAAACTAAAAGTCCTCCCTATATCCCAAAGAATGGAATGTATGATAAGCCATGACTTTGGATTTTGAGGGAAATTCTTCAAAATCATCTACATCACCATTATCCAATGTATCATCTTGTATGCAGCCTCATTCTGGGCATTTTCCATAACAACACGAAATATAAAACCACTATCCAATCTACTACACCTCTTGACTCTCAAAATCACAAGGACGTATCCAACCACACCATCAATCAGCTTCACTAGAGAACTTCCTTCAACTTTGAGAACCAGTCAACATCGATGGGGAAATCTTTCATCCAAACCAAATAGAGGAAAAGGTTCATAACGATCTGATTCACAAAGGGAAATACCATCTTAGAATCAAAATTACCATCATCAAAAAAATAAATAATTAAAATAAAATAAAAAATAACTTACAGTTTATTCCTAACCACCCCAATAACTATACAGATGAGTCAAAAATAAACTAGTCAAAGGTCTGGCCATCCTTGAATCCACAAAGCGTGCCTTAAACGCCAATTACCCACATTAAAACACTCTGGTTCTACACTCAATCTACCCTTCTAAGCATCAACTACTCATTACATAGCTCTCCCCTTTATTGAACTAACTCAATCATTGATAACATATGCAGCGAATTTCTGTAAATTCACTTTTATCTGGACTAAAGTTCGCATAGACATCCAAGGCAATGAGTTTGCAGACACGGCTGCAAAAGAATCAAATAAACTTCAAAAAGATTATCAGTATCAGCTCGCATGGGCCCAGGCCTCACTAAGGAATATCATTAAATCTCAAAAATTAGCACCATGGCTAACCGCATGGACAATAGCCCATCAGGGAAGAACTACTAACAAAATAATTCCTAAATTCTCTGAGCCACACTTACTGGCTAACCAGTACATAAATTACTTCGTTACTGAACATGATCCATTCCCAATCTACTTTAACAGATAAATAGAACGTCTTCATCAATCGGTTTCTATTGCAAAAAAGGCAAACCCATCCATTGCATCAAACATTGCACCTATACGGTCCAGCATCATGTCAAAGAACTCAAAACTTTAGCTACACTGATCTTCTTCTATTCTGCCTTCGTTCAGCTCTCCACAAGAAAAAATTAACATTAATCATGACGCTATTCACAGAAAAAGTTCTTGATTAGAGCAAGGACAGGTGCCCCCCTTCTACCAGAACCATCAGACTCAGAATTTTAACAGCTTATGTTTCAAAAACCCTAAAATTTTACTTAGGGACTTCAAAACTGAAATTACTACATTTACCCTACTAATCATATAACCAACGACTCTGCAGACATACAATAGTTGTACTCTTTATATGTACATAAATTTTTCTTGTCGTATTTTATTATACTTTTTTAATTTTCTTATAATGACGAGTTGACTAAACGTTTTTCCACCGAATGATAATAGTGAGGAAATATACAAATAAATAATATTTTGCCACGTTTATTGTATACACATTGATAAGGATGTAAATCATTTTCTGTATTGATATTTTAATCTCCTTGGTAAATTATTTATCACGTAGATTGAAATATCAATGTGTATTTTCATCAAAATCAGATATGTTTCAATAAATTTACTTGTAATTAATGAAGTTGAAAAAATTAATTATTTTTCAAAATTTTTACATTTAGTATTTGCATAGAATATTTGCAGTATTATTTTATCTAAAAGCTTATCTACATTCATAATTTAATATAATAATTATATATTAA
>JAPDSC010037883.1:0-24592 GCA_026290005.1 Latrodectus geometricus
ATACTGTTGCCAAATTATTGTTAACTAAAAATTAAGGTTAGTTTACACTTGAGGAGGAAACCAAAAAGTATTATTTTATTTTGTCAAGATGGAGTGCCTCTTGAACTATGGAAAGTAAATTAGTTTCTGTAATAATTGGATAATCAATTTATATTATTTTTGGTTGCGGCAGAAATAGCATTATTTGAATTTATAAATATATGCGAATCCATATTTCATTTTTTATGGTTATTTTCAGTTTAGTTTGATATCCAGTATGTTCGGAAAGCCAGGCTCCTTGAAGTTTTCTATCAATTAAATAGCATTAATATTTATTTTAAAAATATTAAATTTTCCTCTTTTTGGATAAGTTGATTTTTATTAAACTGCTTTTAACCCCTTACAATATATTCACTTAACTGTAAATGAAAAAAATATCTAATGTTCAACAATTAATAATATTAGAATTAAGTGAAATTATTTAAATTAGGGTAATAAAGTTTAATAATAAATAAATAAATTTAAATATTTATACAACAAAAAAAAATGATGACTTCCTTTAGTAAACATAAGATGTATAAGAATACATTAGGGATTAAAATAATTTCGAAATTTAAATATCATTCAATATGTTAATGAAATAGGAATAATATAGCAAATAAAATTCAATAGATTAAAAAATTAAAACACAATCATGCCTTATTCCTAAACGCACCATTCAAAATTGATTAAAAAATTCTAATGCTTTTCTGTTTGGATGTATAAAGATCAAGAACATATCATATTATTTTTATTTTTTCTGAAACTTCATTTCTTGTATGTGATCGTCATTATATTTATAGATGTATTAATTTTCATGTAAATGATTAATAATCACAGAGAAGCAATTAAACAACCATTAAAAACATGTTTAGGCTCTTGATATTTTAATTTGATATCGTTTGAAAAAAAGAAGAAGAAATGGACGATGTTGCCAAAATTTGTTTCGTTAATTTCGCCAATTTAGCTGAACACGCAATTTTTTCCTTAAATCATAAGCTCTGTAATGAAACCTTGCATTGAATTCTTAAGTGGGATTAGTTATGCTCTACGCGCCTAGAAACCATGACCTCCATTGTTAAGACTACAAGGAGTGATTTTAATTGTATTATAAGCGTGTTTAATGCTTGTATTTAAGAGAAATTTATCTCAAAAAATTTCAAGAATAACATATGTATGATTAAAAGCAACTCTCAAATTATTTATTAAGTAAATATGGTAGAAAATATTCATCAGCGGCCCTTAGCCGAAGCTTTTTTTTTTATGTGAAAAATAATTTTTATGGTTTTATGAAAAACAATGGTAAAATATATATTCTAAAAAATATTGTTTACTTTGAAAATTTTCTTACAAATATTCACATGGGAAAAAAATGAATTTTAAAATATTAATTGCAAAGTCACAAGAAATATTCCAAAGTCAAAATTTATTGATTATTCCCTTGCCAAAAAATTTTGAATTTGGCAATAGTATTATGCATAATTTATTTTGTTGGCAATACATTAATTTAAAAATGGCTGTACAACAGCTTTTATTTAAGAGGTTCTTTGGTTTTTGACTACCATTTTGATTAGAGTCATTTAATTCTAATGTAAGAAAATTATAATAATGACATTTCTTCCTTTATTTGTTAATTAATGCGAATATAAAAGAAATTTAGAAATCAGAAAATTCGCTTTATTGAGAATGTGAGAATGGTGCCTACTTAATGTCGTTACTTAAGTACACTTACTTATACTTAATTTACTTTGCATAAGCATTGAAGTAAATGTGATTAAAGTTAGTTATAATTCAGAACGTTTCCCTCAAAATATGTAAACAGCAAATTGTTATGTAATTTTTGGGAAAAAGAGTATTAATATTTACTCTCTCTCTCTCTCTCTCTTTACATTTGACTTTCTACAGGTGTTTTTCGAAAAAGAAGGCTAATTATACCGCGACCTGCAATTTAAAGTGGGCTTCGTACCACTACAATCATCCGCGTTCGAAGTGATAATCGAACCTAGAGCGTTGAACTGAAGGAGCGAGTGACAATCATTTAGATGCCAAATTGGCAAATTTTAGTTGTAAGACAAATTAAAAATGGCCCCATTAAAGATTTTCTCAAGGATGGACAAATTAGAATGAAATTTTCATGAATTGTGACAGATTGGCATGTGTCACAAGTGGATAGGAAATGCTGCTCGGTATTAAATGTTCTGTTTTTATGAAGATGTTTCTTAACAGTAATTCTGTAAATTATTATCTGAGGAATTCTATGAATAAACTGTAGTTCTATGAAAGCGTTTCTTATCTTTAATTTTAGATAATAAATATACTGATTAAACTCAATGGTCACTTTGACTGTAGTTGCTTTCTTTTTAGACATTATAATGCACTCCAATACCTTCGGTCTGTATCACCTAGTTTATGTTCACCATTTTGTTTTGCCGTATGTGTCTTTTTATGCTCATATAAACATCAATTTAAAAGTTTTATATTAAGCGAAGAAAAAGAATTTTTTTACAATAGAACTCATTTGATAATTCTGTTTAATTTTATGCCCAGTTTAATTTCAAGAATTAATTTTTACAAATGGTATTCTAATATTTTAACACATTTAACTTTTTAAAATTCTAACATTTTAACTGTATGATATATCTTCCTATCAATATATCAGATAACTTCCATTAAAGAAACAAATCTTATTTTCGTCATGAAGTCTATAAATCATTCATTGAGTGTCTTCCATAATTTCCTAACTTTAAGCTGATTCATCTGTCATTTTATTATTAATTGGAAATTTTTGGAAATTTACTTTTTAACGGAATCATTTTTACGTAAAAGAAAATTTGATGTACAAAAGTATTTCTCATTTTTTTAAAGTTAGATTCATGATAACCATACTGATAATTCAGTTCTACCATCAAATAATTGTAAGCAAATCTATACAACGGAGATACAATTACTACGTCTTTACTTTCACTACTGAACTTCGCAGATCTGAATTGAATTATATGAGCTTATTTCGTTTTAAATTGAAAAAAATAAACTAGGAACAAGTATCAATAATTTCAGTTTGCAAATGTTTTTGAAATACGATAAATAGAAATTCCAAATTTATCGCACATATCTCTTAGAATTTTTGGTTAGACTGTACTTTAGGGTGCCCCTTTGATTCCCGCCAAGTTATGATAGCGATTGATCGCCAAGCTGGGCAAAACCGAATCGTGTTCTGATTGGTTTAGATCCAGTCGAGGCTCTAATTGGTTTATCGTTTTTAGAATTTTAAAAATCCAACGGACGTTGAGTTATTTTTGAATGTTCAACCATACCTGTTAGCACTGTAATCGGCGCAAAAAGAAATGGAGGCAAAAAAAAAAAAAAAAAAATCTCCATGTTCCATAAAGGGCACCCTATATAGTTTTACGGAATTTTCGTAACACTTACTGAAGCAATCAATTTTTTAAAGAATTTCGGTGAAAAAACTTTGTTGAAGGGTAATTTTCAAAAATAATAACACAGAATGTCAATAATTGTGTTTAATAAGAAGCAAAATTTACGCACATGCATTGAAATAATTCAAATCTTTAAATTTAAAAGTATACTAATTATTTTGAAACCAGTAATTTAATTTCAAGAGTAAAATTATGAAATTATGATAAAACTTATTGCAACGTCAAATCGGCTGGTTTGTGATCATTTTCTATATTTTCCTCTTTTATAAATTTATCTACTATAAATTTGTCACATAATAACCAATAATGCTTTTTTGATCCTTTGCTCCAATAGTGTGATACAGAAGTTAAAACAGGAAATTGCCAGCTCAGACATGTAACTACTATATAAATCAAGTTTAAAATTATGCAGTGGTTGACTATATTGTATAATTCTATGTTAGTATAAAGAACAGAAAGACATGCATAAATTACAAATAAAATTAAATAACAATATATTTCAATATAACACTTAATTTTTTTCTCAAAAGTTATAATCATCAATCACTTTTCGTCATCAAAATTTTAAATTTTCCGTACCATGGAGGAATTAGTAAGTATTTTAATATAAAATTTCCAAATAAAAGGGATTATGGCTGAGATTTACTGTACGGTCACTCTTGGCATGAGTTTTCCACGTTTGACGATAAATAACATTTTCTGGCAACACAACCAATTCTGACCAATCGCAGATGAGGGATTCGACCAATCAGGCAATATTTTTATATATTCTGTTTATTTTTATACCTCACTTGTGCAAAATACCGAGATTTTGGGTGACTTTTTGAAAAATCGCTGATAGTGACCATACACTAAATCTTTACCGGAATTATTAAAAAGAAAGGTAAAACTATATTTTAGGGTGCCCCCTTGCAAACATGGCAATTTTTGTTTGGCTATCGATTTTATTGGCGATTTTTGTTGGCACAGAACAATCAATTGTTCTGTTGCAATCAGAATACGATCGAGTTTTGCCCAGCTTGATGATCAATCGCAATCACAACTTGGCGAGAATCAAAGGGGTACCCTAAAGTGCAGTCTAACTAAAAGGAAAATTGGTCAATGTTTACTATAAGCGAGAAAAATCGGACAAATATTGTGTAATTTGGTAATATTTTTTACTGAAGTTATTGGGTAAAAAAGAGTCTCTCACTTAAAATTTTCGCTACTCCTAAATTTGGTGAAATAATTGCCATCACTTTCAACTCTGTTTTCACTTTTATCAAAAAAAGATATGCATCGCATTATTTTTTAACTTAGTCATGATAGGTTATTTTCATTTTAAAGACATATTTAAATTTTCTATCAAATTCCTGAAACTGAATTTTGGTTAGACTATACTTTAGGGTGCCCCTTTTATTCTCGCCAAGTTGTGATTGCGATTGATCACCAAACTGGGCAAAAAGCTGATTGCAAAAGAGCAACTGATTGTTCTGTGCCAACAAAAACTACCAATAAAATCGATATCCAAACAAAAATCGCAATGTTTGAAAAAGGGGCACCCTCTAAAATATAGTTTTACCCTGAATTTTTTCAAGTATTCATTTAAACTAATTATATACACCTTTTATTATAAAATATTTAAATTTCCCTTTGCAGGGATACCATTACAAAATTACACAAAATAATAATCTCAAACCATACATGTACAATCCGAATGAGTTTAAAGAATGCAGCTATTGCACTTGCAATTAGAATCTAAAATACACAAACTAATATTAAAACAAGTTTCATAATGCATGGGGATCAATTTGAAAGAGTATTCGTTTATTTTTGACTTATCCACATTAATATTTACATGCAGCAAGAATTTCAATATCATTACTTACTTAATGCACGAATTTTTTTTTTTTTTTTTTTTTTTTTTTTTTTTTTTTTTTTTTTTAAATGCGAAAACTTGTTTTTTAAACATAAATTTTCTATGAACATTATTAGTAATTTTTAATTCAATTCTGTGCGCACACACACAAATGATTTAAATAAATCATTTACTTCTTTCAATGCTTTTACATTTTTTATATTTGAAATATCATTTCATAATATTAAGAATGGCAGCAATAAAAGAACCATTTTTTTTTTATCCAAACCATCAATTTCGAAGAATATCTAGATCTAATTTAAGGTTTTATTGCTTCATTGGAGAAGACTGTTACTACTCATTTCAACTAGACGAGGCCACTTCACACAAATCAAACCTAACAATGGAAGTGTTTGAAGACTTTTTTGATGATTGTTTAATTTCAGTAGGCTTCTGGTCATCAAAATCACCAGATCTCACCCAGTTCGATATATTTTTGTGAAGTTATTTTAATGACAGAATTTCTTGTTGAAATTAAGCATCCCAAAATTAAACCAACTCATAACTAAAGAAATTTCATCAATAACACCAAAAATATTGTGAATATGTGAAAAAACTTGATTCGACATGTTCACGTTTGCATTCAACGTTGTAATAAACATGTTTCGTGTTGCAATGTAATGTAAGAAATTTAAATTAAATTATGTTTTTGTAAAATAAAATTATCACAATAATTAGTTATACTTCACATCTCTATTTATGTTTTATCTCACAATTAATGTTATAACGTCCACAACAATGTTGGAAATTATCTCCTACCCTTAAACAAGGTTCAAATCATTATATTTCAGTGCTAGAATAGAAACATCCATCAAATTAAAAGGTAATAAGAAAAACATACAAGTGTTCTATTATATTGATCAATTTGAATATTTATTCAATTTCAGCATACATGATGCTTATAAAAGAAATATACAGTGAAGATTATAAGAATAACTGGCATTATTCAAATTTTGAGCTGTTAGCAAGTCTAGAAGAGACTTTCAATAGATGTAAACAAGAATTCAACAAGAATAGAAGTAATGCTCATTGCATCAAAACTAGCCAAAAACAAAGTTTGTAAGTGCACAAATCTTGGCGCATTTGTCATAGGCCAAATAGTCAAGGTTTGAAGAATAGGTCACTCCACTTCGGAAGAAGAGAAGACTATTTATTTTAACTCATTATTGTTTCAAAAACGTATCATCATTATATCATACACAATTACAGTAACACTATCCCTGCCAGATCAAATACTGCGGACAACAGTGTGAAGATTAACGGTGTTGTCTTTGAGTAGTCACTTTGTAACAGTGGATACACAGAACAATAGATCACTCGTCGATTTAACACTAATGCTCTTCTACGTTTAAGCTGCTATGCAATGAAGAAACCCTTCTTCACAGTAGTGTACAGGATTCATTGTCCTAGAGTTCCTCTGTTTGCACAAAACAGGGCAAATTAAATAGCTTGGACATAGGAACATCATTAAAGAACTCTTCAAGATGCAAGAAAACGTTGCTTAGAGTGATGAATCGAGGTTCACTTTAGTACATACTGATGGCAGATTGTATATACCTTGTTTACTCTATCAAGCGATAACTCCTTCTTAGCTGGAGGTAACTTTTCAAACTGATGGATGTGACATTCTCATGTAAGGAGTGTCCACATGAACTGAAATGGGACCTGTGACATTATTTCTTACAGGTGAAAGTTATTGAGATACGCCGCACGATCATCTGGTTCTGAATGTGTGTTTTCGACAGAATATTCGATAAATGACATTTTCTAACAAATGATAAATAACATTTTCTGGCAACCAACCGACCAATTGCAGATAAAAGGGATTCCGATTTTTCAATATTCTGTTTATTTTTAGATCTCGCTTGTGCAAAATAGCGAAATTTTTGGTAACTTTTTCAAAAAGTGGCCAAGAGTGACCATACAGTAAATTTTTACCGAATATTCAACTGGCATTTAAAACCAGAAAAGTTAGAGGATATACAACTGTCTTCATTGTCGATTATTCATCAGAGTTTGATAATGATTCAGACTGATTTTTGTATCACTGAAGTGATTAATTTAGATATCCAGTTTAATCTGTTTTACGTTAAAATAAGGAAGAAAATCCAGCAAAAAGTTCTTATTTTTAAAAATAAAGTAAAAAAGGAAGAATTAAAATATATATATACAAATGATCTTTTACTGCTTGAAATATAAACAGTAATCGACTTGCTTGGTTGGATACACATTCAAACGATTTTAGATCGCTATTAAAAATATTGAAGTCTTAATAATCGTTTACAAGTTTGATAGCTTGATAACCCTCTCCCCATAAAAAGTATTGTGAACAAAAAAAAAAAAAAATCATTACATAAGTTCTCATTTCTATGCAAAATAGAAATGTATTTACTTTATCAGATATTTACGATACAAACAAATTGAGTAGGACAATCATTTCTCATAAGAAAAAAATTATTAATATCGGTAATGAGAAATTCGAGGAGCATTACATGTATACAGAGATGTAATGCTCCTCGCATTGATTAACAATAGACTGCATGACATGAAATGCATGTAATGCATTTCATTCAGTATCTATTGATTAACAAGAGACTCAAACTTGAATATGATTTTTTTTATTATTTTTGAATGAATTAGTTATCATTACTTTTGTGAACATTTCTTGATTTTTGTATACAAGTTCAGTGCTTAGTCAAAACACAATCCATTTGCATTCACCTCAGTTGATTATGTGCACGCCTAGTTTTTACTTCAGTATAAGTTTCACCAGTCCACGGACAAGTATCTCGGTGTTCTATTTTCATGAAAATATTGAGTTTATTGAGTGCTTGCTTCCAGTATTTGTTATTTTAATATCTATTTTTCATATGTTAGCTAAAATATTTCTTCAAACTGTATTCTTTTTTGTGAAATAAATTTTGAAAATCAAGATGAAGTTTCTTTGGATTTTGAAAATTCAAGATGGCGAATGAGAATTGTTACTATGTTCCATTTCATTAAAGCCTACTATTTTTTGTTACTACCAAGAATTTAATTTTAAGTTTTTTGGTTTATTAATAGTAAAATATATTTCATTACAAACTGTTAATAAATAAAAAATCGCGAATACTTTCCTTTAATATCTGATAGGTTATAATTTTTTTATTTCCTCAGAATTAAGATTTTTTTCTGGCTACAATTATTCTTGTAATCATTAAGAATAAGGTGAATAACTTCATTTTATTCCCACAAAATGACATCAATGGTATATATGACGAGATAGCTCCATATATATCTTCGGTATCACTATTCAATCATCATCAAGTTAAAGTATGTGGATTTTGATGTGGGTAAATGTAAAATAACAGTCGAAAATATCCAAGAAGATATTTTTGCACTTTTATTTTACATATACCCACATCAAAATCCATTCGCTTTAGTTTGGTGATGAGGAACGTATATTATTCTTAAAAAATGTACTTGAAAATTTCGCACATCTGTGTTTATTCATTTTGTAACGAAGCACTCTTATATTGTTTCTGTAGCCTGGATTTGAAGAATTTCGAAAATACAAGAGGGTGAATGAAACACGGATAATAACCCCATATGATCCGGATGAGTTAAAAGAGCCACAAGTAAGAACTTTTTTTTATTTCTCTAGTATTTAATTTTGTAATTTCTTTTCTTGGATAAGGTACTTTGTATGCAACACAGGCAGCTGCCTAGATTCTAAAAGAAATTTATTTAGCACACAAGTTAGTATCTATAACTTTTTATACTTTTACAAAAGAATAATCTAAGTATATTTTATAATTAATATATTCTAATCATGAGGAATTAAAGTGAAAATTCTAGGTTAATAAAGCTCTTTAGCCGATAGTAAACCTAAAGCAGTTTTTAAGGGTAGAATTCGTGACAGTAAATAGCAAAGACCATAGCCATCGAAGTAACAAAAGTTTTCTAATTAAATTTTCCAAAAGTATTACAATTACGAATGATAAAATGGAAAAGAAACTGTAATCTTAAAACTCAAAAATTTATTCTTGAATTATTATAGTTAAGTACAAATGATATATTTGCACAGGTTTCCAATTTTATTCTATTTTTTAAATTTTCATCTCAGAACATGGCAGTGATCATATATTGAAAATACAGATGGAACTTAACTACAATTTTCTTTATTAACTACTACGTTCATTAAAGAGAAAACAACATAAATTGTTGCTTAAGATAAAATATTTTATCGTTGAAATAAGTGATAAAGGTGAAATATTTTTCAATTTTGTTGTCGTATTTCCAAGTTTGTCATTACAGAAATATCAATGGCAAACTATTGAAGACACTAAAATAACAAAAAAATAACTTGATTTCAACTATCTCTAGGTTAACATCAACCTCATTAATAAATCTAGTTTTGACAGTAGTGTAGTTAGGAAGTTAGTAATAATCCTTCCAAATATTAGTAAATCCTAAGTCTTATGAAAATCGGTGTCATTAGAGAAATAATTAGAAAATATCAAGTCTGACCACACTTCTCGTCAAGTAATATTTCGTCGTCCATACTCTTACTAAATGATGCCGCAACCATATATTCTTATTGAGATTGATAGATGGTAAAAATTAATAATGTTTAGCAAATTTTTACACACAGTGCATTTAGAACAAAGAAGAACTGTCTATTTCTGGAAGAATTACTCAATGAGCGCATTATCTATCATTTCCCCAGTGTTAAACAACTTCAAATATGGCTCGTAAAAGGCATGATGTGTATTCTGTAAGGTATCTCTAATATTATCTAAACATGACTATAAAATGATGTTGTGAAGCAAGAATATAAAGTCAAGCACCATGTAAGCGATTATTGAACAACTTGAAATGGATTTTCGATTGCATTTAAATATACCGGAAAAGCTATTTCGGGAATTATCAAGCTTCCTCTCTTGCAAGACATAAAAAAGGCCCGATATCTATAAAAATCCTTTTTAAAAAGAAATTGAGTGGGAAATGCAAATGTGTTTCTTAGACTATTAGGCTATTTATTTAGTGTTGTTGCAGTGTTAAATTAGACCAGTAAAATAAGTAACTGAATTGTTAAATGTCATGACAATGAAATTTAGCAATTACACTAATTTAATTATAGTGGAAAATGATAGTGTAGCCAACACATCACATTCTAAAAAAAGAAACATGAAGATAATCTTCAGAAAATATATTTAATCAAAATATATAGTGGAATTTATTTTTGATTCTAAATAATTAAAACTGTATTCATGGCATGTATTTTTATTTAGGTTTTTGAAGAAAAAGTTCTCGATGATATAGAAAAAAAGCATCAATTGCTAATAAGTAAGAGAATATATTTTACCTTTATTGTAACGTTATTAATAACTGCAATTATATAATTACAATTATAATACACATGACAATACTGATGTGTTCAATTGGGTTTTATTATTTGGAATAAAAATTTTGATAGATAGGAACATTATTCATCATCAGTTTAAAACTGCTCGGAGAAACTCTGCTTTTACCCAAATTGTAAACTTGTAGGGAAACTATTCTGGGCGTTTTCAAAGTAATGTCTTGATTAACCTGCCAACTTTGTGTGGGATATTTGTAACAAATACTAATTTAAATTAAAACGATATGAAAACCATCATTACCACGATATTTCTAACGTTTCTCTTTCATTAATATTCTAATTATATAAATATCATTCATTTAAAAATGCGATAATAAATTTCTATTGACTACAAAAAAAAAAAAAAAAAATGACGTCACACTTTTCAAATTTTTATCAAGTCTTTGATATATGGAGCTATGATATTACAAACAATTAGGAAATATTAATGCAATTTTAAGTCAACATTATAAGCGATATATACACTTAGTTTTATGCTTAATTTATGTATATAACACTTATTTATATTTAGTTATTTATAATTAAAATTTATTAGTTTTAATGAAATTTTAAAAAAAACTTATACATTGATAATTTAATTTTTTCCTTCTTATAAATCAATCTTTGAAAATGTGATACATTACGGTATTGAAAATCTTAATTTATCACTTTTTTATTTACGCATATAAGTTAGATGGAAATATGCCTGAATAAAAATATTAATTGACTACTTTCATATATATTCTTTTATCATTTCTGATTCTTTCATTATGAAATGCTTATAGTTCCTACTAAATTTAAAAAGGTCACTTTGGATTAAGGCTATAAAAGTCCTATGAAGTAAAATTTAAATTGAAATAAATTTGTTTAATTTTTTTATATTTTGTATGATAAAATGCATTCGCCCCAATATCCATTTTTATTTAATTAAAACTAATTCCACATTACATTAGAATTAATTATAATATAAAATAATTGATCAAACTATACTTAGTTATTCGAAATATTTATTTTCTTGTTCCATTTTTTTCAAGCCGCGATAAACTTTTAGGTTAAGGCTTCGGTCTCGCAATCACCAGAATTTGGGTTCGATTCCCAGCCGACAAAGACCATCGTGTTCCCTAATGGTGACTGGGTCACTTAAAATATGTCATGGTCGTAATGTCCTGTATTCCAAATGAATCCCTCTGGGGGTGTTAGGAGCCAGGCCTTGGGTCATGTCTGGCTTTCTAGTTCTAAATTTGCAGACACGGTGCTGCCCTCTATTAGCCAAAAGTCTTAATTTCCCACTTATGGAAGGGTCTTTGTTAGAAAAAAAAATCCCACATAGGATGCTCTTTCTAATTTTATTCGCCCTGTCTCCGATGGACGGGTTTGGCTTCACCAAGTGTCATTGGTTACAACAACAACAAGAAATGAATCAACTTAATGTATGAAACCTATACTATTACTTAATATAAAAAAGAAAATGTATAGCTGGAGTTGGATACTTCACACCTACAGGCCACTGTGTTGCATTTGAATAACCTAGGCATTTTTCATTCTGGTTATTCGAATACCACACAATAATCATAGATAATCGGATGTATTCTCACATTGCAAGAGAGAAAGCACAGAAAATACCTTAAGCACCTACTCCATCAGATTTGTATGTGAAAAAAAGAAAAGCTCCGTAGGCCAGTTATGTCTGGGATCGATGACGTGATCTTTTATTCAAAAAAGTGATCCTAAGTAATGGCAACAGTGATCCCTTTCAAAAAATTAAAATATTTACTAAATCAGAACACAGCAATGCCAAACTCGTACTAGAATTTAACCTGACCTTTATCATGTCGTGGTCGATATAGTATGGTTCCACTACCAGCCAGTTTTCAAGTAACGACATTAGTCACAAAAGTTTCAAGATCCAGGGACTTTTATAGAAATTTTAAGAACACAAGTCCGATATCTTTGAGGGGTCTCTTTTAATTGTCTTTGTTGAAACTTCGAAAAAATACAAAGAAAAAAGATTTTAATGTATAAGTATACAATGGATCTGATTAAATAATTTGTGTGCTTACTTTAAAAGTTGAAATTAAACTTAGGGATCCTAAGCAAGGTCCCCAATGAGTCTCACTCTATACGCAAACCTCTCCCTACGACAAAGTAGACTCACCTGGGTTCCAAAGGAGACACAAATTCTTAAATGCATTTCCACAGAGAAAATATGTAAAATTTACAGAAATATAAAAAAAATGAAAAAATTAAAATTACAAATTTAACAAAAAAGTAATCGATGCCAAAATCTTGAAAATACTCTTCTTAGTTTAGATGACCAAATTAGTTTTTATATTTCTTATGTCTTTAAAAGTCATTTATGCTTGTTCTTAAGCATTTCCTTCCCAAATCCAACTGTAGGGAAATTTTAAATTCGCTTATACGAATGAGAAGTATTTTCTAATAACATATGCTGAAATCCGTTTGTCGCATTAATTTTTTTTATTAATTGTCTCAAATAAATTAATGTATCACAAGTAGTTAGTTGCTGTATATAGTCAGTCACTCACACTATTTCCATAAAGGAAAGTAATTACAGTAAATATTTTTTTGCAGATAAGCTTACGTCAGGCAGAGAAGTCCGCAAACCCCCTGGCATTCTGACAATGAATCGTGAACACATGGACCTCGTCAACGATTACAGCCCTTATAGTTACACGTGAGTTTTTTTAGAGGATTCTTTTCATTTTTAAATTACGGTGACAATGTATTTTATTAGCATTACCATCAGGTTATTTAAAGATGATTCATTAGTTTGGTTGCTTTTTTGTTGCACTAAGATTACTTTTTGCACATAAGAATTGATGGAACCAGAATCTCCAATTTACAGTGGATTTCGAACTATAAAAAGCATCTATTACCAAAAAAAAAAAAAAAAAAAAAAAAAAAAAAAAAAAAAAAAAAAAAAAACCCGCCAACGAACTGTTTGGGAGAGACAAGTATTTATTTGCTTGATTGAAATCATTAAATCAAAGTCTGTAGTGCACATACCTATAATTTTACTTACATTCATGTTTTCAATCTTAATTAAATCAAACTGAGTTCCAAACATTGATTTTTTTAATGAGAAAATTTTTAATAACCTTTGCTGAATATATGACATTTGTATATAATTCGAAGGAGAATCTTTAACTCTAATACAAATACACATCAGTGAAATGTGCTTCTATATGAAACTAGAACTACAACAGGCTGTTCTGAAGATAGGGCTGAAAGTTTTTTGGCCATTCCTTACGATGGGAGAAATATTTTAAAATCATAATAATGTGTACTTATGAAACAACTTGTAATTACCAATAATAAGCAATAATTTGCTTATTTGATATATTAAACTGAAATGAACTGTATATATTTTTCTGTTACCAGAAAGCTCTATCCATCGGGTGACCCGAAATTCTACGGATAAACTTGAAAAGAAGATATTCCTACAAATAAAAGTCAATTATGAAAAATGACTTTCGCAAACACCATAAGATTCACGGCTAAATACAAGGAAGCATGCTGGGGCAAAAACAGCAACAACCTCCCACAAAGAGATAGGTTTAGAATAAAAATTAAATGGAGGAAACAATGTAAAAAGTTTTAACAGACGTTTAAATGAATATATAATATTTGTTAATAAAGTTAGATATCATTTTCATGTAAACATCGATATAAGGCATTATCTCAGAAAATGATCGAAATTTCACTCATTGTCACTATGCACGGTTGACAAGTCATAGTATCAAACATTTTAAAAAATGAGAGGTGTTTCCTGAAAAAAAGCAGTTCTGGGCAGCTATTTTATCCTCAAAATAAATATCTATCAATTCAGTGTACTGTAATTCTGTACACTGCTCGTTAATATTTAAAAAATGATGGTTTCAATGACGAGCTTTTACTCGTCTACCCTAAAACTTGCGCAAAGTGATTTTCATTCAATTTTACATAGCATTTTGATTCTAATAATGTTTGAAGATTTCGGACTTGTCTCATTGGTTGGTCTACATTGCTTACAATATATCACAGTGTCTTACTGTTGGAGGCTTCTTATTTCATACTGAAAGGCCCTATATTTGATCCCAATCATTGTTGAACAATTGAAGATGAATGTTGCGTAACTGTTTTTTGTATAAATAAGTGTTGGAGGTGATGATTTTTTTGTGACACCATTTATAATGGATAGTCTAACTATAGAATCCCTTTCCAGAGCAATTGAATGCCTTCCGCAGGAGCCTTTAAATAAGACTTATTAAAGATAATAAAACGTATTCTTGTGACAAATTAACTACATCTCTTCAATAAAATTTTTTAAAAATCTTTATTGAGAAAATACTGTAGATGAACTTACCTGACAAATGATCTGCATGGATTAACCATCACGTAGAGTACTAACTGAATCCTAATTTAAACTTTTTTAAAATTTGATTGATTGTCAGTATTCACTTTCTTCATTTTAAAAAAACATATTAACAAAATTTAATCTGCAAGAAGACGTGATCATTTCAAATAGTATGAAACTTACTTAGCTGAATTAGAAGATCACAATAAAGGTTTTATGGAAATAATAATCTTACTAAACAGTAAATTTGTCCAGATTTTTTCTATGAACAGCTTATAAGCTTATTACATATTTAAGGATTTGATGAGTCACAATAAATCTTATGAAATCTGCTCAGAGCCAAGGAATAAATTTTCTTGGAATATGTCTCCAAGTTTTCGACAGTAAAAATTAGTGAAGTGAAATCAAATTTTAAATAAACCAACATAGATAATGAAAGATATAAAAAAATTGTCATATTTATTTATTCCGTCACTGTGGTTTTACAGTTAATAATTTTAATTTTTTGGTGACATTATACTCAACTTCCTCTTTATTATCATTCTACAGTATTTTATGCTGTTTCAGATCCTTAGTTAGCATGACGAAATCAAACCAACTCCATAAGTTTAAAAACTTTCAGAGAAGTTAAAACAAGAGGTTTGAAAAAATCACTTCTTCCAATTTAAAATCGATGCGATTTAAAATATACTCAAGTGAGGTCTAAGCTAATTTACACTTGGAGCAAGTCTTAAAAAATTCTTCTGTCCCTACTCAAAAGAAAGGACTTTTATTTTTTTTAAGGAACATTTTAGCAAATGTTCAACTTCCTTATTGACACTATCCAAAATCTTCGTTTAGTGATTAAGTAATTATTAGAACTTCACAACTAATAACACCATAAGTGGTCTCCTTAAGAGATTATGAAGAATTCAAAAAAGAGAATACTTTCAAAATATATGATAGAGATACATGAGAATGTACTTTACATATTATTAAATAATCTGTAAGTTTGTCAGAAATCGAAAATCTTATGGTTAAATATTTATTTTAAAACTCATTATAAATTCCTAAATAGAATTTTGTACTTCATATAAGGTTTGTGGGAGGTTCACGTTTCCATTTAACACCACTTGAAATAAACTTTAATATTTTCTCCAATTTCAGAATTAATAAGACACGAATTCAACAGAATTTTGGTAAAATCATTAAAAATATTGAATATTTATTAATATTTTAATAACCGCATTTATCCGGTAGTATACATCAGCAGGCTCGCACAATGAAAGCTAATAATTGACTGTAGAAATAAAGAATGAAAGAATATTATTATTTGCTGGCATGAGTCTTCTTGGGTATCATCAGCAGTTGTTCCGTGATTTTCATATACATCAGTACTAAAGAGCAACTGTCGGAGTATCATTGCACAATAGCCAAACTGGTAACCAAATTTGATTAATTATATTTATACCTGAATGTAAATAGCTGTTGATCCATTGAGTTTGTATACCCAAGACTTCAATAATATAGTACAATTGTAGTAAAGGCTTTAGTGAATGTCTATAATCACAGCTGCGACTACTTTATATCTTCCAACATCTAACCGTTGATATATGTTTCTTCCTGTATATTAGAAGCAGTTGTCTTATAGACTTAATGCAAAGCTAAACATATCCAGTCCAAAATTGACATTTCTTTCATTAATATCGAAGCAGCTACAACAAACTGATATCTTCCAACATTTGGTTGGTGATAGACGTCCATCAGCAGCCATGATTTTGTGAATTGTATGGATTTTAATCATCAATACTTTAACAGCAATAATCATAGTCATCTAGAAAAACATTCAATGCAGTTACAATTTTAGTTTTTTTCTTAATTAGAATTTATACATTTCAGCATTTTTTTGAAGATACGTAGAGCAACATTAAGTATCTTTTAACTTTACAAATAGCATGCACCATAATTAAAACCAAATAAATTTTTAATATTGCAAATATTCACTGAATTAATTTCATAGCTAAATTTTAATCCGCCAAAGTTCAATTAATTTTTTTTTTTTTTTTTTTTTTTTTTTTTTTTTTTTTTTTTTTCCATTTTGTTTTCTCGAAGACATGAAAGGTCCTGGAAACTCAATTTCAGAGATTGGTATAAAAATCTATTATCATTATACAACAAATTTTATGGGTTTTAAAACTTCTAAAATGAAAAAAAATCACTTAGATGTAATGTACCGTTTTTTTTTTTATATTAAGATTTTATTTTTCAGATTCTGTCATTATAATGATATCGATAAGAGGAATTATGTAACAGGAAGTCCAAATGGGTTGGTTGAATTTTACAAAGAGAGAGCGAGCTTTATGCCCATGGACAGGCTAATGAAAGAATACGAACTTTTTTTGGCTTTGAAGGAGGTACATCACATATACATTTATAAACAAGAAGTAATGAATGCGGAAAATTTTAAAGACTTAAGACTGTTCAAGTCTTATGAAATATTTCAGTTGCACTATTTGGCAGTTACAGGGATTCTCAACTATTTTTTTTCTTTTTTTTACCACGGCACACTTTTAACGATTTCAAAATTTGACGGCACACACACACACACACACAAAAAAAAGAGATAAATTTATAAGTTATTTATTTACACCTATAATGCTCTGTGTAAAAAAATTTATGATAAAAATTTTGAATGTAAAATAAATGTACTACAAAAACAGTACCTTTATTGAGGGATTAATTGCAATGTAATAAAAAGTATGCTTTTAATAAGAAATTTGAACTTTATGTGCTTTCGATAATTTCATTTATATTTATTTCCAAAGATGACAATGGTATCCTCATATCGTCTTCTAAATCTTTTCTTCGTTTATTTTGTTAAGAATGTTTAGAACATCTTTGAAACTTATAAAAACTTTTAAAATTATGATTCAAAAATCCCCGCTTTTTAATTTTTTATAACTATTTTTTTATTATTTCACTAATTGTGGTATGTAATAAAGTGTTTCTAGAATGCAATGAAACTACAATAAATGTTTATAAATTTATGGTTATTGATCCTAAATGCAATATAAATTATATCTTTCTCAATGATACTGCAATGCTATATATTACCAAATTATTTACAAACAAAACAAAATGGAAAAAATTTAGTTCCATGTATGAAGTATCTAAATATGAGTGTTTACATGTTAGTCATCTTCTTTTCAGCAATATAAAATCATCACCAAGATCACAAGAATATTTCCATAATCAATCAATTATGGTAGATGATTGAACAACTAAGTTTCAGTGTATTATTTTCGAAAACAATACATACAAGAACGTTTGTTTATAAATTATGTTTTTTTTGCACACACACAGAATTTTTTTTGTAAATTTTGATTATTTTAACGGTAATTACCACTAAGATTTTGTCTATCCTTATGCTGGTGTGCATAAGCAAAAGAATATTATGGCGTCGGAAAAATCTAGAAATATTAAACCTCAAGAAATTGCGACCAGCACTTTGATTCGTATGATTTTATGAGGTCCCATGTTTATGCAAATCGTCAGTTATTTATAGCGAGTTTAAATGAAATGAGACAGTTTTAAAAACCAAAATAATGTCAAATTTTCTTTAATTGTTATTTAAATGTAATTTTAATCATAGTTCTTGAGTATTTTCTTCATTTCCATATTGAACGGTAAATTGCATGTGGTGACTATTTTCCAATTTACAGAAAGGATAGACGTGCTAATACTTATGAACCTAAGTACGAAGTATATATATCACGTGATATATGTATACATTTCAATATGTAACCAACTAAAGCATTTAAAATTATATTAAACATTAGGATAAAATTTCAAATTTACAAGATTTTGTACAGTATTTGATATTGAGTGATATTTGTAGCTAGCAATAAAGATAGGAAGTGACATTTTATTTTCAGATACCTTTTTTTCAAAAATTTCGTTTGTGGAAATCGATGATGGTATGGTCTGGTAAGATAAGAAGAAGGAAATTTATGGAGACTAAAGCTAAACTTGAAGAAACATTTATTCCAAGAATTTGTAAAAATGTTACTTGAGTCAATAAAATATTGTTTTCTTTCAATTAATTTATATTTAATGGTTTGAATAAATTCTTGTACATTTTTACTTGAGAATATATTCCATTAATGAAGATTTTATGACACTCTTCCATTTCACTAAAGCAAATCTCTCCAAATCAACATTTTCGGCGACAAAATGCAGAAAGAAGTATAAAAAAAGACTCTTAATTGTTAATTGTAAAATATTTTACTTTTATGTAAGCATTTTGACATTGTTTGGTCAAAAGTTAAAAAATATTATGGTAAAAGATTCTAGTTCGTGACATTTTGTTTAAATAGGTTGTACCATAACATGATTTTATCAATAAAATGGAAAAATACCTATTACTTTTATTTTAATTAACCATAGCTTAATTTTTTAAATCATTTTGCTTGAACTTGTTTAAAAAACAATTTCAATTTTATTGGCTCAATTACCTTTACTACATTAGCTTAATATTTTATGCATATATACACTACTGGCCATTAAAATTGCTACACCAAGAAGGTGACATGCTACAGACATGAAATTTATACGAAAGGAAGAAGGTGCTGTGATATGCAAATGATTAGCTTTTCAGCGCATTCAGACAAAGCAGGCGCCAGCAGCGACACCTATATTGTGTTTAAATGAGGAAATTGTTCAGCCGGTTCCTCATACACAAATTGCATTTGAAAATTGTTGCCTGGTGAAAAGCTGTTGTGATGCCTCGTGTAAGAAGGAGAAATGCGTACCACCACGTTTCTGACTTTGATAAAGGTCGAATTGTAGCGTACAGGGATTGCGGTTTATCTTATCGCAGTATTGCTGCTCGCGTAGGTCGAGATCCAATGACTGTTAGCAGAATATGGAATCGATGGGTTCAGGACGGTAATACGGAATGCCATGCGGGATCTCAACGGCCACCTATCACTAGCAGCCGAGAAGACAGGCATATTATCCGCATGGCCGTAATGGATCGTGCAACCACGTCACGAGCCGTGAGTCAAGAAACGGGGTCTTTTGGAAGACAACAAGTGTACGCACGAACAGTTCGACGACGTTTGCAGCATGGACTCTCAGCTCGGAGACCATGGCTGCGGCTTCCCTTGACGCTGCGTCATAGTCAAGAGTGCCTTCAATGGTGTTATCAACGACGAACCTGGGCGCACGAATGGAGAGACGTCATCTTTTCAGATGAATCCAGGTTCTATGTACAGCATCATGATGGTCGCATCCGTGTTTGGCGGCATCGTGGTGAACGCACACTGGCAGCGTGCATTCGTCATCGTCATACTGGCCCATCACCTGGCGTGATGGTATGGGGTGCCATTGGATATATGTCTCGGTCACCTCTTGTTCGCATTGACGGTGCTTTGAATAGTGCACGTTACATTTCTGGTGTGTTACGACCCGTGGCTCTACCCTTTATTCGAGCCCTGCGAAACCCTACGTTTCAGCAGGATAATGCCCGACTGCATGTTGCCGGTATTGTACGGACCTTCCTTGATACGGAACATGTTCGGCTGCTGCCCTGGCCAGCACGTTCTCCAGATCTTTCACCAATAGAAAACGTCTGGTCAATGGTTGTCGAACGACTGGCTCGTCACCAAACGCCAGTCACTACGGTTGATGAACTGTGGCATCATGTTGAAGCTGCATGGGCATCTGTACCTGTACATGCAATCCAATCTCTGTTTGACTCAATGCCCAGGCGTATAACTGCGGTTATTACTACGAGAGGTGGTTGTTCGTGGTACTGATTTCTCAGGATCTATCCAGCAAAATTTTTTGAAAATTTAATCACTTGTTATTTCTAGTATAATATATTTGTCCAATAAATATCATTTTGTTATCTGCATTTCTTCCTGGTGTAGCACTTTTAATGGCCAGTAGTGTATATATTATGGAAACTGGCACTTTAAGGAAACTAGGACTTGGTATGAAAGCGATATGAATATTGTTCAAGGAGATTACCATTAAGGAAATATTATCTTCAACTAAAAAAAATCTAAGCAAATTTCAATAGAATTAAAAAAATGAACCAAGGAACAATAGAAAAATTTTCTTTAATAATATAGTTATGGTACTTAGAGAGAAAGTCTTAAAAATTGTACCTAAATTACTCATGCGATTTCTGTTATTCTTCGTACTAAACTGGTAACCGAATGGTCAGTACTTTAGTTGGTAGCCGGCTGGAAATTGAATTTATGAACTCAAATGCTGTTCCGCTTATTAAAAAGTAGTTTATTAATGGGCTTATTTATATTTATACTAATAATAAAAGGATATTTCTTCCTGACAGAGACCTGTAAAAATTGAAGTTTAGAAAAAGTACAAATAGGGGTGGTTATCTATAATTTAGATATAATTGAAATGATAAATATTTCAAATAGGGTATCATGTAAATAAGATGTTTTTGTTAAATTTAAACTTATTTTAAATAACTCTATAAAAACTATATAAAAATGCATTATATTTAGAATATCATACTACTTTACGCTATGCAAGATTCTTTATCGAAATTAGCTTTACAGATTTCACCGAAAAGGCTATTTTAAGATCCAAATAACAAACCGAAAGCATCATAAAGCGTCTTATATTAATGATTTATATATAGCCATTTTACTTATTTAATGCCTCAAAAAATTATCCAAAGTCTAGCATTATGAAGCAATTGTTTCTGAAAATTTTACTTTTAAATTTCTTAATTTCTCTAGGTAATTAGCGAAATACTCCATTGAGAGATATATTATTGTCGCCAAGATTTGAACAACTGAAAAATCATACGTCAGCCTAGGTAATTAAGGGGATCTATTTCAGTAGATACTCATTTTTCGAACTTAAGGACCGATAAAATAGCTCTTAATATCAAAAGTTCGTAAAATAGAAAAGCTTAAAGATTGGATTTTAAACTGCTCTTTCCTTGTAAATATTGTGTTAGAAAAAAAAAACTATTTAATACGCATCATATATAAAATTATATGCAAAACAAAATTTATTTTTGAAAAATAATACTTAATATCATTCTTACTTTCATTTGAAGATGAAAAATAAAGCCAAATAATCATTTATTTCTTTCTCTTTCGAAAACGAATTTTTAAAAGCTCATTTTTACATTTTTTTCGATGTAGAAAAGGCATTTCATTAATTCTCTTCTCAATTTTGTTGTATAGCTGTTCTCTTTTTCTTTTGATTTGCAGATAGTTGAAACAATGTAATTTTCTTCTTTGATACCTGAAACTCTTTTTCCTACTCATATTCATTGTTTGTTAGCATTTAATCATCCGATACTTTCTAAGAAATTATTGGAGCCCATATTTAAAAAGTCCCGAAATGCAATTTTGTTCGGATTAAGTTCCTATATCGAAATTCATTGATGAGTAACTCATCTTCCCTCAAGTCATCAGGTAAAATATTCTTGGTTTTGTTCAATAATAGTAGTTTCTTTAATAAAACTTACATATCAAAATGACCTTGGTCTCATTTTTTCTTTCTTTTCTTTTGCAACATCATTCCAGACATAGATTGACAAGTGCATTCCGCTTAGAATGTGAATTTCATACTAAACATTAATACATTGTAAAATATAGATTTTTAAAAATTTTAGTTCGTGAATGAGAATTAAAATTATGCGTCTATTGGACCATGTTAAGGACCAAACACTAGTTCGTATCTTGAATTATTGTCTGTTTTCTAACGTGGTCAATAGAAGTGATTGTGAGTGTTCGTAAAAAAGAGCGTATCTAAATTAACTGAAAAATAGTCAGACACATTTGTCATTTACTTTAAAGGTTCTACAAACCTCAACACCAATCTAGAAGCTAAATAGTTAATGTTTTTATCTTTGCTTTAACTATTTGCGAATTCTATCTTAAGCTTCGATGTTTGTAGAAGTTCTAAATCCACTTTAAACTGTAGGTCCCTGTCTAATTAACCATCATGGAAAAAAATGACCATATGAGTACAAACTTCAACGTAAACTTGTTAATCATGATAAGATCTTCATATTGAACTTAAATAAATGCATAAAAAAATGAGCAGATTTCTTTTCTGTTTCAGAATATTGAGCACTAGTCAATCTTTCAATCAATCACACATGTCCTGTTAATTTAAAATTAAATGCATTCTATTTTCAGCATTTGTGCTCAGTTTAAGGGTTAGTAATTACAAGGGAAAAACAACGCAAAATTAATTTCATTATTTCCATAATTTTACAATGATTGAGTTTTTTTTTTTTTTTTTTTTTTTTTTTTTTTTTTTTTATTTAAACAATAGCATGCATATTATTGCTCAGTGAATTTCTCTTTACAGTCATGTGTTACTTGAAATATGTAGAAAATATCGGTAACTGAAAATTTTTCCGGCAATTTTTGTAAAATCATGCTTTTTTTTTTTTTTTTTTCTTTCACAAAAATATCATAAACCTTGTTTTTGCAATATTCTTAAAACAATGGTCAATTTACGCATTGTGTATTAATTTAAATCACACAATATGCCTTTAGTACTTCTAGCACGCTAATATTTAATCTAGTACTCATTTTAGTTGTGTTACAATACTGTTTATTTTTCTTATAGCGATATTTAATTTTAGGGCTGGTTTCTACGCATAACAAACCAGAAAGTAAGTAAATTGAAAGCGTGTTTGATAATTAAATAATAGTTGCTTTTGACTAACATTCCAATGAAATTATTTTTGATTCATGCCAATTTAACTGTCTTTAAATCGCAAATTTGATACAGAATCTTGATTTAATGAACTCAGATACTTTCAGAACTCAGAGCATAGAGCTAGAATGGTAAACTGGAAAAAGACAAGACAGAGTTTAAATGTTAGAATCAATCCAGCCAGTAGAAGGATTTTTATATTGAGAATTTAATACAGAATCGTGATCCAAAAGAAAGTTCTCAATAAAATGAGCAGCTATTCAGAGCAAAGAATCATGTTAGCGTTATCATTTCATTTTTCAAACAAGAAAATTCGTTAAATATATTATAGTTATGGTTTCATTTTCTTGCATCAGGAAATTTAAAAACAAAATAGAAAAAAATGAAATTTTAAATAAAATTATTGTTTTGAATTCATTTCCGACAAATCATCATTTAAATGTAATTCAAAATATTTGAGATTTATTTTCCTGAAAAATTTATAACAATGGGAAGAGGTATTCAACTTTAAATCTTGTTAACTCTATTCACAATGCATGTAGTGAGTTAGATGTAAATTACTAAAATCTCATATAAAGCATTCAAAGAAGAATGTCACAATGTGTACAAAGGAACCGTCGTGCGACATATAATTATTTTTTGTATGTTCTTTAAACATTAGGCTTTCTTTTTGTCCTTATAATTGTAGGAATACTTTTTTAATAAATTTATTTGGATATATTTTTATTTTAAATGCATCAAAATTTTCGTAGTAATTTTATTGTAATTTCAAATGTGAATTTTATAAAAGAATAACT
>JAPDSC010037883.1:33926-63699 GCA_026290005.1 Latrodectus geometricus
ATAAATATAAATTTAAATCAATATTTATTGTAGACAATTTTGTTACTACATGAATTGCAATAATTTTGGAAACCATGCATATTGATTACTTGAGTACAATGGATATATATGTCATTTTTGTAACATGTGGTAGATATACTTGAAGAAATACATTGTGAGCTGATCGTCAAGTGAAAAGAAAAATGATTGGCAGAAAACAAAATCATTGAGCTTTCATTTATAAAAAGTAATAACGTACTCGCAGTTCAGAAAATTAAAACAATTGACAAATAATGGAAATAACCAAAAATTAAATGTCATATTATAAAAAAAATCTTGTATGAAAAATAAAAAGTAAAATTTAAAAAAATCAGGGAAATCTATACTTGAAAGGTAAAATGATATCAGCTAAGGAAGAAAATATTGGTAATCTATTTTGCTGTTAAAATAGAGAACTGATTGTTAGAAAAGTGAAAGTTAGCATAAAACCTTAGTTACAGTGAAAATTTGGGGAAAAAATCAGGGAGAAAACAAAATGATAATCACATTTTGCTCTCCACATAAAATTTACAAATTTATATACATATTTACATGCATATATTTGTGGCATTATATTTTGGGCTGCATGTCATTTGGAAGTCTAATTAAATCTAATGTATGAAAAATGATCATTGTGTAACAAACCAAACTATTGGATTATTTTAAATGTCATTTGAAAAAAATATTGCAACATATTTCAAGTTGTTGTTATATGAATGTTAATAAAATAGTAATATGTTAATAAAATAATAAAATATGGTTGAATGTTTATAAAATATGAATAAAAATTATTTTTAGTTCATGTTAAGAATTTAAATTGTTATGTTAAAATTGCTCAAATATGTATTTATATTTTACCATTACATGATGTTTTCAATCTTATACATAATTTGTAAAATGTGTTTTAATTAGACTATCTGAATTTGATCATTATTGAATAACATTTAACTAACAAATAACGGAATCAAAAGATTTTCTTAATTATTTCAACCGGGTTCATACAATTTCTTTAAATTTCCTTACAATTTCTGTTGGTGACTGAAAATCTTTAATTATTTTCTTTAGTTTTTTATTAAGAAAATATCAATTTTGTGATTTTTTTATATATTTATTTATCATAAATTTCTAATAAAAAAGACAAAAACAATCATTAGTTTCTGATTTTACTAGATATAAACAAGATTACAATAATATAATATAAGCAAAATTGAAAAACAAAAATATGTAATCATTACCTAATCCAGTGTGACCTAACTGCAATGTTGAATAAATTGATGGTATTGTCAACTTAGTCTAAAATTCCTCTTCAGTTTTTTAAAAGTGATTAATTACTGTTTACAAGATATATGCTGCCCATATACTCACACACACATATATATATAATGTATGTAAGTATGTATAAGATAAAAGGAATGAAAATTATTTAGATTATCTAGTAAATGTCTTTTTATTTAAGAAAAAAATCATAAAATTGATGTAAGTGGGTGGGTATCTTTAAATTCAAATAGTTATATGTAAAGGTTTTTGAAGTGTGCTAATTGGTCTTCAAAATTGGAAATGCAGTCCATCTTCAACTATACCCTTTCTATTCCTGAAGTTTCATGTTATATTAGTTTAAATATTTTTTAAATTGATGAATGTGCTTAGATTGAGTGATAAATATGAAATATTACTTACTTTATTGCTCTATCTAAGCATTCAAAAAAGAAATAAGAATTGATACATGATTATAATTTGGGCATGACATTTGAAACAAATTAGAATTAGAGAAAATGCAAGATGTTTCCACTGTTATCTATTTTTTAAATTAGAATCATTTAACAAATAAAAATAATATACATTTTTAAAATTTTTATTGAATTCTAATCTTATGACTTTTATTGATGATCATTTATATAATTATATAAAAATATTCTGTAGTTTTCTTATGGGTCTAAATATGTGAAAAATATTGATAGGTAGAGAGTATGCTGTTGCTTCTTAAGTACAAAATGCTTTTTGTTATATTTATTTTCTGTTGAATTCTTTTGTTTATAATGTCTTAATTATAAATACATATACTGTTGTATTACTTTGTTTACATTAAATTATTTTCTTAGAGTGCCAATTTATATTTAATTTTTTTCAACTTGTTTTGTAAATCAATTTATTTCCATAGATGAATACCCCTGTTCTTTTCCTAAAATAAAAGACTGATTTAAATTTTATTATATTTGTTTATAATCGCATGTTATGTAATTAAATGTAACAAGCTGTTTCCTTCTCAAAGAAAAGTTTTGTTTTTGTTTAAAAAATCGGATAAATTACAAAATTTATATTTTGGCAAATATTAAGATAAAAATTGTTTAAATTTTTTAAATCGTTTTTAATATCAAAAACCAAAAATTAAAAGAGAAATGCCCAATTTTAATATTCATTTGTGACATTTGAAAACCAATAATAAATTATATGAAAGAAACTATTATACGATTTTATAAATTAACATTAATTACAAAATAGAATGCATTCCTTATCCAACTTCAATGAAATTAAAATTATTACTGTATTAAAAAACAATCTATTGAATAATTAAATACCTATAATATGCATACGTAATGATTGACTGGTTTTAATATGGCTGTAAAATAAATAGAAAGAAGAAGTACTTCTTTTATTTAGTTATCATTTTTATAATCTCATTTTTGTTTGAGTGTTTGGATTTTAAATGAAGTTATTTTTATGCATCTTCTAAATTCATACTAAATTAGTAAAAAAGAAAAATTGTTAACAGATTTTAAAATTCTTAAAAATATTTCTTAGTATTCACAATACTTAAGTAATTAATGTAAAAAAAATAATCTTAAATGAAGCCATTTCTGCTACCTATTGACTTAATTAACAATTTTAAAATAATTATTAATTTTAATATATTCTTAAATTTTATATACATTTATGTAACTACCATCATTTGAAAGTATAATTAAAAAACATTATGTGTATGTAATTACAGAAATAGTTAGTAAAAAATAATAGATATGGCAATATTCATTGAAAATTCCAATAGCAGTAATTCCTGGGAAAATATTGCGGGGCTTTTAGAAAACCTTCAGAATTTGCTTCTTGAGGATATGTACAAACTCAATTAAGAGATAATGTTGATTTTTTTGCTGTATATGTCAAATACTTTAATATTAGTTACTAATTCTTTTTAACTTTTGTTGTTAGAGTTTAATAAATTAGTTATATAATTTTTTAGTTATAAAATATTAATTTCTTATTCATCATATCAGTACCAAAGATCTCTTAACTTTAATATGTTGCTGAAAGATTTATTGTATATGTGTGTGCAAATCATGCTTCTATATTGGCATGCAGCAATAATATGTTATGAACATTGGCAAAATTTTCTTTATAATTGCATGTGTAAATATAGTATATAAGTATTGAAGATATACATTGTAGGCTTGATAAAGATAAATTAAATGGTCTTATTATCTATAATATTTTATTCTAAACAGCTTTGTTAACTTAGAAGAAGAAAAAAGAAAAATAGTTTATTTTAATTTTCTTAAAACAAAGTCATTAATTATTGTGGTTCTTTTTAATTAAAGTATTTAAGTATGTTTTCTCCAAAAAATCTTGAATTTCACACTTACTCTTTAATTTAAATTTATAATGCAATTATCAAGGATATCTTAAATTGTATACAAACTTTTTATTCCTGAAATAATGGTAAATATTGCTATCTTTTGTAAGCAAAATGGCTTCATTCGTTAAACTGATTATATAATTAAGGAGGTAAAGATTCTATCTTGTTTAGTTGGTAGAAATAAAAATAATGCATTCATAAACCCTTTCTAATATTCTCGTATTGCAGTGCTTGTAAAAGTATCTTAAAGTTCTAATTTTTTTGTAAAATATATCAGTATTTTTTGTCATAAATTTAAATAAACTGAATTTGAAGTTTTACAAATAATTGTGTTTTTTTTATTAGGTGGCTCAAATGTATCAAAGTCAAGAACAGGTTAAAAACATGAAGAATAAAACAAAACCTGAAGAAGATTATTATTAGATTTTAAATTTATGAACATTTTTTGCATTGTAAACATAATTTAAAAAAGCTATCATTGTACTCATATATCCATGATTTTATATATTGTCAAACAAATTTTTAACTTATTTAATCTTATGAATTTTGGGGAAAAATTATTCCTTTATTTCATGATGCTTTTTATATTCATTTTTTCATAATATGACCGACAAACCAAGTTCTTATAATGAATTCAAAATAAATATATAAGTTCTTAACTGCTTCCAATTTATTATTTTTTTTCAGTTTTTAATTATTTATTTATTTGATGATTTGCAATGGATAATCAGTAATGACTGTTAAATAATAATAAATTATTTTTTCATTAAAATATTCCATTTTTGAAATTTTAAACTATCAAATCTGCTTAGATTGGGAGCCTAATTATATATATCTTAATATGTTATTGAAATGAAATGGTATTCTGTACTGTAGTGATGTACTTCAATATATATATCGCAGGTATCACTTGCAAAAAGATGAATTTTAGCAGCTAATCGATGCATTCATGACTTATATAAATTTTTTTAAAATCTAATTTAATTAGAAGATACACTAAAATCACATTATTAAAGTACTTATCAGATCTATTCTCACCTATGGATCCAAGACTTGAACGTTTATTGGATCCCAGACAGAACAATTAGCTATCTTTGAACTAAAAGTTCTCAAAAAATATTTGTTATGAGTGAAAATGAAGTTTGAAGATTTCGATTTAATTTTAAATTGTATAAATTATTTAAAAAATATCGATATCGTCAGATTCATTAAGATTAGTGACATGAAATTTGTGTACCACAAATGCAGAATGGACTCCTTATCAGTGACATTTACAATTTTCAGTCATAAACTTTTGAGAACTAGAATAAGAGGTACGCTCAGGTTGAGATGGACAGACTGTTAAGAGGAGGATTTTAAGACTCCAAGAATAACTAATTGTACATCAATTGCAAAAAATAGATCAGAATGAAAAAAATATACATTAGGCTGTTATGCTAATAGAAGAAAACATCACTTTAGTGTTATACATAAGGTGTCAGAAACTTAATATAATAATGTTACAAGGGAAATCAGAAATTGTTGTGAGTGATGCAGGAATTGTATTTTCAAAATACATTTTGATATTTTTTTTAGAATTAAAAAAATAATTGAATTTTAGTTACATCACTTGTTGATGAAATAACCAGTATTTTTATTTTATTTATTTATTTATTTTTTTATATTTCCAAACAAATTAGGATAATTTAAGATTAGTACTAATATTACATGGTGTAAATAATATATATTTGATTCGAAATTAAGATAAAATAAGTTTTGTATGAACAAAATGAATAAAATTTATAATTCGATAACAATTTATTGAAGAATGCCGAATATAAATTAAAAAATTATTTTATTTTATTTTTATCCTGTGTCAGGCATCACGGCCATTAGTTTTATACGGGCAGCCCAGTAGAGTTCTGACATACAAGCAAAGTAAGAAAATTAATTTTAAAGGTCGAATAATCACTTAAACAAATCGGTTTTAAGTAAATAGCTACATTACAACACTTGAAAATATGCTGCTTGTCAATGTTTGTTTCTTGTATGTGTTTTCACTTTTCATAGTTTAAGCTATTAAATAAATTCAATTTTTAATGAGTTGAATGATGAACAGAGTGAGTTTATCTCTCATTATTGTTTTGTAGGTGATGAATCTTTAAAAATTGATTTGTACTTACATGAATTATTAGAATTTAATGCTAAGTTATTCTCTAATAAGGCAGTTAAAACAGAATTTGGTTACCTCAATTTTTGATGATAATCGCTGAATTCAGTATTTTTTTAATATTTGTTAAAAAAATACCTTCTTTTTGGCTCTTTGTAAACTTTCTTTGATGAAATTGTAATCTAGTTTTTCAAATTTTTAAAAATATATTTCTCTTGTATTTTTAGGTTATGTTTTACAAGATTTTTAAATTATTTCGTTCTCTTTGTCCTTCATTCTTTTGTCCACACTCATTTTATTTTACATTTTATTGCTGATTTTCTTATTTTATTCTCAAAGAATTTTACCTACATTAAATTTTAACTGAGAGGTACGTAAAATAGTTTGTGGTTGACAGTGAATTCATGTGAAATGATAAATATGGTGGCAGGTCAAGTATTGTGCAATATTCTAGTTGATAAAGCCCAACTTTGGTACAACTTAGGTGCAGGGAATATTCTGGTGCTTATGTATTCATGACAATCAAAATAGATTTCCTTGATTAATGATTTTTTTTAATTTATTTTAGCTAATATTTGAAAACTTATTCATGGGACTAAACAAATGAAATAGGAAAAACATAATTAACTTGCAAGAACAATAGAACTTTCAATTTGTTCTTTTTAGGGATTACTGTTTAAGTCTTGATGCAATATTTTTAATATTGTTTTTATCATTTGCTAAGTATCTTTAAGATTAAAAATTAACATCTTTCAATCTAACTATTCTAGAAAATAAAGAGTATATTTCCAAGATTATCAAATCAAATACTTACATTATCCATGTATAATGGCAAGTATTAGTTATATTTATTGTGCAAGAACTAAAAATAATTATTTTCCATGAATAAAATTTACAATAGCAGTCAATTAAAAAGTGACAGATCTTTGAAATTATCTTGCTTCAAATTCACAATTATTTTATTTAACCAATTTATTATATTATTCACGTGTAAATACCAATAATTTTTTTTTTCTCTCCACATCGGTTACACTAGAATCATCAAAAATTATTCAAATACAATTGCATTTACTGTAATGCAACATTCCTAGGAGTATGTGACTATAATACAATGCTCAAGCATCATAATATATTAATGAAAACGTAAAAGCATAGAAACCTCATTTTTTGTAATTGTCTTAAAGTATATTTCAAAATTAAATCATTTATAAAAAATTACCAGAAATTCAGGAAAATATAATAATTTGGAAGAGAATATATTGAAATTGCCATAAAAAATGAAAGAGAAAGGCTTAAAAAAAAGACATTTATAATAGGGAAATAGAATACATCGGGTAAACAATGAATCAGACACTACAATTATTCTTGAAAATGTGACCATAAATCCAAAAACGATTTGGATAATGGCACCTATACCGTAGTTATAGAAACCAAGTTTGTAAGACCCCAAATTTTTTATTTATTTTTGTTCCTAATGGCGGGAACCCTTGAGTAATTAACCCATTAGCCGCAACAAGGCCTGAAGCTGCTGCTCATTTTATCGTTACCAGGTGGGCACCTGTGAACCAAATCACAGAGGTACGAGTAGCATCGCCCACGCCACACCCACAAACCCGTTTATAGGGCGTACAACATTCATCCATCATCTGAGGAAAAGACAAGAAACAGAGGAAGAGAAAGTACATCCATGCCCGAGCCGGGATTCGAACCCAGGTCCTCCCCATCCATAGTCAGGTACTCTAACCACCAGGCAGGGTGGATGGCAGACCCAAAATTTGAATCTACCTCTGTATTGTAACAAGAGGAGGAAGTTACGTTTCTATTCGTTTGTTGAATGCTTACTAGGGCGAACGCTTCGAAGTTTTCCGTGTTTCCCCCTTTATATATACAATATATGAATACGCTCGTTATCTACCAGTCCTTTTAGATGGCAAAATTCATTGTATGTTATGAAAATTCTTTCAATGGTTTATCTATCCCCTAAGCAATGTGAAACGATTTGAACAATGAATTTAACTCAATTCTAAAACGTGTAGTGAAATAGTTTCTAAAATAAAGAAATTGCTTTAAATAGCTGCTGATAATTAGCAGCTATTTTGAATAGCTGCTGATAGAAGTTTATTTGGATGTTTCCTATTCAAAGACTAAGAATAACCAAACTGGAATTTATAGATGATATTGAATAGCAATTACACTCTATAAAAGGTGTTTGAATTTAATTTTTTTTTTTTATTATGATTTTGCAAAATAATCTAGTAGATTTCCGTACAGAGAGAATAATTCCCCAAAACGAAATTTTTTAACGAACGAAAAACTGTTCTTGAATAACGTTGAAAATCATCGAAGGACAAACTGCACTTGTAAATAACAATTAAAAAAAAAAACTTGTTTATAACAATTTTTTTTTCTTTGCCATTTTGTTTTTAATCAAAAAGTGATAGTTAAATTTATTTTTAGTTTGTTCTCCGATAATTTATAAAAAGAATTAAAATTTTGATCACAATTCTTTTTTAAATCGCTGTTGTTCTTGAATATTTTTTTTAATTTTTTGCTTACTCAAAATTTTTAAATCCTTTTCCGAATAGTTTATATCCATAAATATGAGAAGCAAATTGGAGACAATGAATGATTTTCTTCGAAGATGCAAATTTGAAAGAGTTTTTGAAAATGTAGGAATAATGTGATTAAAATACACCGTGCGCACATATTTGGTTGAAATGCAAACGTTTCACAATTTTATTAAATGTGTCTAATCACATCTTTAATTCATTTTTTAAATATGAAGCTATAAAATAATAAATATAAGAAATAAATGAGAAAAATAAACTCTTTTTTTTCAAGAAAATAAAATTTGTGCAATAATAAAATTCATAGCAATAATTTCTAAACTGACATCCCTTACTTTGAACCATTTCATTTATGTATAGAAAACTACTTTAGCACTAGGAAATTTTTTCATATATATATATATATAGAAGAAATTTAGACACGTGGTTGATAGCTTTATCTTGATTCAGTTGAATAAAGAGATTTGTATGGATAAAAACATAAAATGTTATGATTCAGTTTGAAATTATAAAGAGAGCTAATAATTTTAAACGTGCCAGTAAAAATTTAAAGTTATTCTTTTATAAAATTCACATTTGAAATTACAATAAAATTACTGCGAAAATTTTTATGCATTTAAAATAAAAATATATCCAAATAAATTTATTAAAAAAGTATTCCTACAATTATAAGGACAAAAAGAAAGCCTAATGTTTAAAGAACATACAAAAAATAATTATATGTCGCACCACGGTTTCTTTGTACACATTGTGACATTCTTCTTTGAATGCTTTATATGAGATTTTAGTAATTTACATCTAACTCACTACATGCATTGTGAATAGAGTTAACAAGATTTAAAGTTGAATACCTCTTCCCATTGTTATAAATTTTTCAGGAAAATAAATCTCAAACATTTTGAATTACATTTAAATGATGATTAGTCGGAAATGAATTCAAAACAATAATTTTATTTGAAATTTCATTTTTTCTATTTTGTTTTTAAATTTCCTGATGCAAGAAAATGAAACCATAACTATAATATATTTAACGAATTTTCTTGTTTGAAAAATGAAATGATAACGCTAACATGATTCATTGCTCTGAATAGCTGCTCATTTTATTGAGAACTTTCTTTTGGATCACGATTCTGTATTAAATTCTCAATATAAAAATCCTTCTACTGGCTGGATTGACTCTAACATTTAAACTCTGTCTTGTCTTTTTCCAGTTTACCATTCTAGCTCTATGCTCTGAGTTCTGAAAGTATCTGAGTTCATTAAATCAAGATTCTGTATCAAATTTGCGATTTAAAGACAGTTAAATTGGCATGAATCAAAACTAATTTCATTGGAATGTTAGTCAAAAGCAACTATTATTTAATTATCAAACACGCTTTCAATTTACTTACTTTCTGGTTTGTTATGCGTAGAAACCAGCCCTAAAATTAAATATTACTATAAGAAAAATTAACAGTATTGTAACACAACTAAAATGAGTACTAGATTAAATATTAGCGTGCTAGAAGTACTAAAGGTATATTGTGTGATTTAAATTAATACACAATGCGTAAACTGACCATTGTTTTAAGAATATTGAAAAAACAAGGTTAATGATATTTTTGTGGGGGGAAAAAAACATGGTTTCACAAAAATTATCAATATCAATCAAATTATCAATATATATATATATATATATATATATATATATATATATATATATATAAATTCAATCATTGTAAAATTATGGAAATGAAATTAATTTTGGGTTTTCTTCCCTTGTAATTACTAGCCCTTAAACTGAGCACAAATGCTGAAAATAGAATGCATTTAATTTTAAATTAACGGGACATGTGTGATTGATTGAAAGATTGACTAGTGCTCAATATTCTGAAATAGAAAAGAAATCTGTTCATTTTTTTATGCATTTATTTAAGTTCAACATGAAGATCTTATCATGATTAACAAGTTGACGTTGAAGTTTGTACTCATATGGTCATTTTTTTTTTTTTTTGACATGACAGTTAATTACATAGGGACCTACAGTTTAAAGTGGATTTAGAGCTTCTACAAACATCGAAGTTTAAGATGGAACCCGCAAATAGTTAAACTGAAGGCAAAAACGTTAACTATTTAGTTTCCAGCTTGATGTTGAGGTTTGGAGAACATATAAGCTAAATGAAGATTGTGTCTGACTATTTGTCAGTTAATTTAGATACACAAGCTCTTTTTTACGAACACTCACGATCACATCTATTGACCACGTTAGGAAACAAGCAATAAATAATTCAATATACGAACTAGACCTGGTCCAATTGACGCATAATTTTAATTCTCATTCATGAACTAAAATTTTTAAATATCTATATTTTCCAATATCATTTATTTTTGTATGATCCATTTGCATTTATTTTATAATTTGATTCTTTTTTTCATTTCATGACTGAGAAACTTGGCTGGACATTTTTATTGTAGAATCAAAAATCCTATCCAAATGAAATCTTAGATTTTTTGAAAAATACTTGTGGAACTTCTCTCGTTTAATCAAACTCTCATCTTACAGTCCAAGCATCAAAGTCTAATTAATAACTTCAAGTAAGGTACTTTTGCAAAAAATTATCATGAATTCGAATCATAGTGAGAAATTCATATTCTATGCGTAATGCACTTGTCAATCTAATTCGGAAATGATGTTGCAAAAAAAAAAAAAAAAAAAAATGATACCAAGGTCATTTTGACACGTAAGTTTTATTAAAGAAACTACTATTATTGAGCAAAACCAAGAATATTTTATTTGACTAGTTGAGGGAAAATGAGTTACTCATCAATGAATTTCGATATAGGAACTTAATCCGAACAAAATAGCTTTTCGGGACTGTTTGAATATGGACTCGAATAATTTCTTCGCAAGTATCGGGTGATTAAATGGTTACAAACAATGAATATGAGTAGGAAAAAGAATTTCAGGTATCAAAGAAGAAGAAAATGACGCCATTGTTTCTACTATCTGCAAATCAAAAGAAAAAGAGAACAGCTATACAACAAAATTGAGAAGAGAATTAATGAAATGCCTTTTCTACATCGAAAAAAGTGTAAAAATGAGCTTTTAAAAATTCGTTTTCGAAAGAGAAAAAAATAAATGATTATTTGGCTTTATTTTTCATCTTCAAATGAATGTAGGAATGATATTAAGTATTATTTTTCAAAAATGAATTTTGTTTTGCATATAATTTTATATATAATGCGTATTAAATAGTTTTCTTTCTAACACAATATTTATAAGGAAAGAGCAGTTTAAAATCCAATCTTTAAGCTTTTCTATTTTACTAACTTTTGATATTAAGAGCTATTTTACCGGTCCTTAAGTTCGAAAAATGAGTGTCTACTGAAATAGATCCCCTTAATTACCTAGGCTGACGTATAATTTTTCAGTTGTCCAAATCTTGGCGACAATAATGTATCTCAGTGGAGTATTTCGCTAATTACCTAGAGAAATTAAGAAATTTAAAAGTAAAATTTTCAGAAACAATTGCTTCATAATGCTAGACTTGAGATAATTTTTTGAGGCATTAAATAAGTAAAATGGCTATATATAAATCATTAATATAAGACGCTTTATGATGCTTTCGGTTTGTTATTTGGATCTTAAAATAGCCTTTTCGGTGAAATCTGTAAAGCTAATTTCGATAGAGAATCTTGCATGGCGTAAAGTAATATGATATTCTAAATATAATGCATTTTTATATAGTTTTTATAGAGTTATTTAAAATAAGTTTAAATTTAACAAAAACATCTTATTTACATGATACCCTATTTGAAATATTTATCATCTCAGTTACATCTATATTATAAATAACCACCCCTATTTGTACTTTTTCTAAACTTCAATTTTTACAGGTCTCTGTCAGGAAGAAATATCCTTTTATTATTAGTATAAATATAAATAAGCCCATTAATAAACTACTTTTTAATAAGCGGAACAGCATTTGAGTTCATAAATTCACTTTCCAGCTCTCTACCAACTAAACTACTAACCATTCGGTTACCAGTTTAGTACGAAGAATAACAGAAATCGCATGAGTAATTTAGGTACAATTTTTAAGACTTTCTCTCTAAGTACCATAACTATATTATTAAAGAAAATTTTTCTATTGTTCCTTGGTTCATTTTTTTAATTCTATTGAAATTTGCTTAGATTTTTTTTAGTTGAAGATAATATTTCCTTAATGGTAATCTCCTTGAACAATATTCATATCGCTTTCATACCAAGCCCTAGTTTCCTTAAAGTTCCAGTTTCTGTAATATATGCACTACTGGCCATTAAAATTGCTACACCAGGAAGAAATGCAGATAACAAAATGATATTTATTGGACAAATATATTATACTAGAAATAACAAGTGATTAAATTTTCAAAAAATTTGGTTGGATAGATCCTGAGAAATCAGTACCCAGAACAACCACCTCTCGCAGTAATAACAGCAGTTATACGTCTGGGCATTGAGTCAAACAGAGATTGGATTGCATGTACAGGTACAGATGCCCATGCAGCTTCAACACGATGCCACAGTTCATCAACCGTAGTGACTGGCGTTTGGTGACGAGCCAGTCGTTCGACAACCATTGACCAGACGTTTTCTATTGGTGAAAGATCTGGAGAACGTGCTAGCCAGGGCAACAGTCGAACATGTTCCGTATCAAGGAAGGTCCGTACAATACCGGCAAAATGCGGTAGGGCATTATCCTGCTGAAACGTAGGGTTTCGCAGGGCTCGAATAAAGGGTAGAGCCACGGGTCGTAACACACCAGAAATGTAACGTGCACTATTCAAAGCACCGTCAATGTGAATAAGGGGTGACCGAGACGTGTATCCAATGGCACCCCATACCATCACGCCAGGTGATGGGCCAGTATGACGATGACGAATGCACGCTGCCAGTGTGCGTTCACCACGATGCCGCCAAACACGGATGCGACCATCATGATGCTGTACACAGAACCTGGACTCATCTAAAAAGATGACGTCTCTCCATTTGATCGCCCAGGTTCGTCGTTGATAACACCATTGAAGGCATTCTTGACTATGACGCAGCGTCAAGGGAAGCCGCAGCCATGGTCTCCGAGCTGAGAGTCCATGCTGCTGCAAACGTCGTCAAACTGTTCGTGCGTACACTTGTTGTCTTCCAAAAGACCCCGTTTCTTGACTCACGGCTCGTGACGTGGTTGCACGATCCATTACGGCCATGCGGATAATATGCCTGTCTTCTCGGCTGCAAGTGATAGGTGGCCGTTGAGATCCCGCATGGCATTCCGTATTACCGTCCTGAACCCATCGATTCCATATTCTGCTAACAGTCATTGGATCTCGAACGACGCGAGCAGCAATACTGCGATAAGATAAACTGCAATCCCGGTACGCTACAATTCGACCTTTATCAAAAGCAGAAACGTGGTGGTACGCATTTCTCCTTCTTTCACGAGACATCACAACAACTTTTCACCAGGCAACAACGTTCAAATGCAATTTGTGTATGAGGAACCGGCTGAACAATTTCCTCATTTAAACACAATATAGGTGTCGCTACTGGCGCCTGCTTTGTCTGAATGCGCTGAAAAGCTAATCATTTGCATATCACAGCACCTTCTTCCTTTCGTATAAATTTCACGTCTGTAGCATGTCGCCTTGGTGTAGCAATTTTAATGGCCAGTAGTGTATATATGCATAAAATATTAAGCTAATGTAGTAAAGGTAATTGAGCCAATAAAATTGAAATTGTTTTTTAAACAAGTTCAAGCAAAATGATTTAAAAAATTAAGCTATGGTTAATTAAAATAAAAGTAATAGGTATTTTTCCATTTTATTGATAAAATCATGTTATGATACAACCTATTTAAACAAAATGTCACGAACTAGAATCTTTTACCATAATATTTTTTAACTTTTGACAAACAATGTCAAAATACTTACATAAAAGTAAAATATTTTACAATTAACAACTAAGAATCTTTTTTTTTTTTTTTTTTTTTTACTTCTTTCTGCATTTTGTCGCCGAGAATGCTGATTTGGAGAGATTTGCTTTGGTGTAATGGAAGAGTGTCATAAAATCTTCATTAATGGAATATATTCTTAAGTGAAAACATACAAGAATTTATACTCAAACCTTAAAATATAAATTAATTGATAGAAAACAATATTTTATTGACTCAAGTAACATTTTTACAAATTCTTGGGATAAATGTTTCTTCAAGTTTAGCTTTGGTCTCCATAAATTTCCTTCTTCTTATCTTACTAGACCATACCATCATGGATTTCCACAAACGAAATTTTTGAAAAAAAGGTATCTGAAAATAAAAGCAATTGTCACTTCCTATCTTTATTGCTAGCTATAAATATTGCACTCAATATCAAATACTGTACAAATTCTTATAAATTTGAATTTTTATCCTAATGTTCAATATAATTTTAAATGCTTTGTTTGTTATATGTATGAAATGTATACATATATCACGTGATATATATACTTCGTACTTAGGTTCATAAGTATTAGCAAGTCTATCCTTTCTGCAAATTGTAAAATCGTCTCCACATGCAGTTTACCGTTCAATATGGAAATAAAGAAAATACTTAAGAACTATGATTAAAATTACATTTAAATAACAATTAAAGAAAAATTGATATTATTTTGGTTTTTAAAACTGTCTCATTTCATTGAAACTCGCTATAAATAACTGACGATTTGCATGAACATGGGATCACATAAATTCCTCCGAATCAAAGTGCTGGTCTCAATTTCCAGATGTTTAGTATTTCTAGATTTTTCCGACCCTATAATATTCTCTTGCTTATGCACACCAGCATAAGGATAGACAAAATCTTAGTGGTAATTGCCGTTAAAATAATCAAAGTTAAGAAAAAAAAATCTGTGTGTGTGTGCAAAAAAAAAAAAAAAAAAAAAAAAAACATAATTTATAAACAAACGTTCTAGTATGTATTGTTTTCGAAAATAATACACTGAAACTTAGTTGTTCAATCATCTACCATACTGCATACATGGAACTAAATTTCTTCCATTTTGTTTTGTTTGTAAATAATTCGGCAATATTCACTTCAGCATCATTGAGCAAGATATAATTTATGTTGCATTTAGGATCAATAACCATAAATTTAAAAACATTTATTGTAGATTAATTGCATTCTAGAAACATTTTATTGCATACCCCAATTAGTGAAATAATAAAAAAATAGTTATAAAAGATTAAAAGGCGGGGATATTTGAATCATAAATTTAAAAGCTTTTATAAGTTTCAAAGATGTTCTAAACATTCTTAACAAAATAAACGAAACAAAAACGAAGAAAAGATTTAGAAGACGATATGAGGATAACGTTGTCATCTTTGGAACTAAATATAAATGGAATTATCAAAAGCACTTGAAGCTCAAATTTCTTATTAAAAGTATACTTTTTATTGCATTATAATTAATCTCTCAATAAAGGTACTGTTTTTTGTAGTACATTTATTTTACATTCAAAATTTTTATCATAAATTTTTTTACACAGAGCATTATAGGTATAAATAAATAACTTATAAATTTATCTTTTTTTTTTTCGTGTGCCGTGGTAAAAAAAGAAAAAAAAATAGTTGAGAATCCCTGTAACTGCCAAATAGTGCAACTGAAATATTTCATAAGACTTGAACAGTCTTAAGTCTTTAAAATTTTCCGCATTCATTACTTCTTGTTTATAAAAGTATATGTGATGTACCTCCTTCAAAGCCAAAAAAAGTTCGTATTCTTTTATTAGCCTGTCCATGGGCATAAAACTCGCTCTCTCTTTGTAAAATTCAACCAACCCATTTGGACTTCCTGTTACATAATTCCTCTTATCGATATCATTATAATGACAGAATCTGAAAAACAAAATTTTAATTTTAAAAAAAACGGTAGTTTGTACATTACATCTAAGTAATTTTTTTTCATTTTAGAAGTTTTAAAACCCATAAAATTTGTTGTATAATAATAATAGATTTTTATACCAATCATCTGAAATTGAGTTTCCAGGACCTTTCATATCTTTGAGAAAACAAAATGTAAAAAAAAAAAAAAAAAAAAAAAATTTAATTGAACTTTGGCGGATTAAAATTTAGCTATGAAATGAATTCAGTGAATATTTGCAATATTAAAAATTTATTTGGTTTTAATTATGGTGCATGCTCTTTGTAAAGTTAAAAGATGCTCAATGTTGCTCTACGTATCTTCAAAAAAATGCTGAAATGTATAAATTCTAATTAAGAAAAAACTAAAATTGTAACTGCATTGAATGTTCTTTTAGATGACTATGATTATTGCTGTTAAAGTATTGATGGTTAAAATGCATACAATTCACAAAATAATGGCTGCTGATGGACGTCTATCCCCGACCAAATGTTGGAAGAAATCAATTGGTTGTAGCTGCTTCGAAATTAATCAAAGAAATGTCAATTTTGGATTGGATATGCTTAGCTTTGCATTAAGTCTATAAGGCAACTGCTTCTAATATACAGGAAGAAACATATATCAACGGTTAGATGTTGGAAGATATAAAGTAGTCGCAGCTGTGATTATAGACACCCACCAACACCGTTACTACAATTATACTATATTATTGAAGTCTAGGGTATACAAACTCAATGGATCAACAGCCATTTACATTCAGGTAGAAATGTAATAGATCCTCAATCAAATTTGGTTTCCAGCTTGGCTATTCTGCAATGGTACTCCGACAGTTGTTCTTTGGTAATGATGACTGATGTGTATGAAAATCATGGAACAACTGCTGATGATACCCAAGAAGACTCATGCTAGCAAATAATAATATTCTTTTCTTCTTTATTTCTACAGTCAATTAATAGCTTTTATAGTTCAAGCCTGCTGATGTATATTGCCGGATAAATGCAGTTACTAAAATATTCAATATTTTTAATGATTTTACCAAAATTCTATTGAATTCGTGTTTTATTAATTCTAAAATTGGAGAAAATATTAAAGTTTATTTCAAGTGGTGTTAAATGGAAACGTGAGCATCCCACAAACCTTATATGAAGTACAAAATTCTATTTAGGAATTTAAAATGAGTTTTAAAATAAATATTTAACCAGAAGATTTTGATTTCTGACAAACTTACAGATTATTTAATAATATCTAAAGTACATTCTCATGTATCTCTATCATATATTTTGCAAGTATTCTCTTTTTTGAACTCTTCATAATCTTATCCACTTATGGTGTTATTAGTTGTGAAGTTCCTAATAATTACTGAATCACTAAACGAAGAATTTGGATAGTGCCAAAAAGGAAGTTGCTTAAAAATGCAACTTCCTTATATGCTAAAATGTTCCTTAAAAAAAGAAAAAGTCCTTTCTTTTGAGAAGGGACAGAAAATTTCTTAAGATTTGCTCCAAGTGTAAATTAGCTTGGGCCTCACTTGAGTATATTTTAAATCCCATCGATTTTAAATTGGAAGAAATGATTTTTTTCAAACCTCTTGTTTTAAATTTTCTGCAAGTTTTTAAATTTATGGAGTTGGTTTGATTTCGTCATGCTAACTAAGGATCTGAAACAGCATAAAATACTGTAGAATGATAATAAAGAGGAAGTTGAGTATAATGTCACCAAAACATTAAAATTATTAACTGTAAAACCACAGTGACGGAATAAATAAATATGACAATTTTTTTTTATCTTTCATTATCTATGTTGATTTATTTAAAAATTTGATTTCACTTCACTAATTTTTATTGTTGAAAACTTGGAGACGTATTCCAAGAAAATTTATTCCTTGGCTCTGAAGCAGATTTCATAAGATTTATTGTGACCCATCAAATCCTTAAATACGTAATATGCTTATAAGCTATTCATAGAAAAAATCTGGACAAATTTACCTTTTAGTAAGATTATTATTTCCACAAAAACTTTATTATGATCTTTTAATTCAACTAAGTAAGTTTCATACTATTTGAAATGATCACGTCTTCTTGCAGATTAAATCTTATTTATATGTTTTTTTTTTAGAATGAAGAAAGTGAATAATGACAATCAATCGAATTTTAAAAAAGTTTAAATTAGGATTCAGTTAGTACTCTGCGTGATGGTTAATCCATGCTAATCATTGCTCAGGTGATGTTTCATTTCGTAAGTTATGTGCAATATTTTTTCAATAAGGATTTTTAAAAATTTTTATTGACGAGGTGTCGTTAATTTATTTGTCACAAGAGTTCGTTTTATTTTCTTTAAGTCGTACTCCTTTTATCCGTTTTATTTTCTTTAAGTCCTGCGAAAGTATTTTTTTTTTAATATTTTCTTATGTATATACTTTCGAATATATATACTTTCAATATATACCAATATAAATTCAATACAAATACTTTCGAAAGTATATATATATTGAACTCAATTACTCTAGAAAGGGAGTCAATAGTTAGATTATCTGCTATAAATGGTGTCACAAAAAACATCATCTCCGACACTTATTTATGCAAAAAACAGTTACGCAACATTCATCTTCAATTGTTCAGCAGTGATTGGGATCAAACATAAGGCCTTTCAATATGAAGTAAGAAGCCCCAAACAGTAAGACATTGTGATATCATGTAAACAATGAAGACCAATCAATGAGACAAGTCCGAAATCTTCAAACATTATTAGAATCAAAATGCTATGCAAAATTGAATGAAAATCACTTTGCACAAGTTTTAGGATAGATGAGTAAAAGCTCGTCATTAAAACCATTATTTTTTAACTATTAACGAGCAGTGTGTACAGAATTACATTACACTTAATTGACAGGTATATATATATTTATTTTGAGGATAAAATAGCTATCCAGAACTGCTTTTTTTCAGGAAACACCTCTCATTTTTTTAAAATGTTTCATAATGTGACTTGTCAAGCGTCCATTAGTGATAATGAGTGAAATTTCGATCATTTTCTGATATGATGTCTTATGTAGATGTTAATAATAAAATGATATCTAATTTTATTAACTAATATTATATATTCATTTAAACGTCTGTTAAAACTCTTTACATTGTTTCCTCCATTTAATTTTTATTCTAAACTTATATCTTTGTGGGAGGTTGTTGCTGTTTTTGCCCCAGCATGCTTCCTTGTATTTAGCCGTGAATCTTATGGAGTTTGCAAAAGCCATTTTTCATAATTGACTTTCATTTGTAGGAATATCTTCTTTTCAAGTTTTTTTGTAGAATTTCGAGTCACCCGATGAATAGAGCTTTCTGGTAACAGAAAAATATATAGTTCATTTCAGTTTAATATATCAATTTGAAATAAGCTAATTATTGCTTATTATTTGTAACTACAAGTTGTTTCATAAATACATATTTATGGTTTTAAAGTATTTCTCCCCTCGTAAGGAACGGGGAGGAAACTCATCCCTGTCTTCAGAACAGCCTGTTGTAATTCTAGTTTCATATAGAGGCGTATCACATGATGCGTATTTATATTAGCATTTATATTAGAGTTAAAGTTTCTCCTGTGAATTATGTACATGTTTCTCTGGTAACGTCATGTATTCAACAAAGGTTATTAAAAATTTTCTCGTTAAAAAATTGATATTTGGAACTCATTTTGATTTAATGAAGATTAAAAACATGAATATAAGTAAAATTATAGGTATATGCACTACAGACTTTGACTTAATGATTTCAGTCCTCGCCAATCAAGCAAATAAATACTTGTCTCTCCCAGTTAAACAGTTCGTTGGCGATATTTTTTCTTGGCATAGATGTTTTTTATTGTTCGAAATCAACTGTAAGTTGGAGATTCTGGTCCCATCAATTCTTATGTGCAAAAAGTAATCTTAGTGCAACAAAAAAGCAACCAAACCAATGAATCATCTTTAAATACCCTGATGGTAATGCTAATCAAATGCATTGTCATTGTAATTTAAAAATGAAAAGAATCCTCTAAAAAAACTCACGTGTAACTATAAGGGCTGTAATCGTTAACGAGATCCATGTGTTCACGATTCATTGTCACAATGCCTGGGGGTTTGCGGACTTCTCTGCCTGACGTAAGCTTATCTGCAAAAAAATATTTACTGTAATTACTTTCCTTTGTAGAAATGGTATGTGTGAGTGACTATATGCAACAGTTATTTACTTGTGATATATTAATTTATTTGAGACAACTAATAAAAATATCATGCAACAAATGATGCGACAAACGGATATCAACACATGATTCGTAGAAAATACATGTCATTTGTATAAGCGAATTTAAAATTTCCCTACAGTTGGTTTTGGGAAGGAAATGCTTAAGAACAAGTATAAATGACTTTTAAAGACATAAGAAATATAAAAACTAATTTGGTCATCTAAACTAAGAAGAGTATTTTCAAGAATTTGGCATCGATTACTTTTTTGTTAAATTTGAAGTTTTAATCTTTTGATATTATTTAGATTTCTGTAAGTTTTACATATTTTTTCTGTGGAAATGCATTTGAGAATTTGTGAGATGAGTCTACTTTGTCGTAGGGAGAGGCTTGCGCCGAGAGTGCGACTCATTGGGGCCCTTGCTTAGGATCCCTAAATTTAGTTTCAATTTTTAAATTAAGCACACAAATTATTTAATCAGATCCATTGTATACTTATATATTAAAATCTTTTTTCTTTGTATTTTTTCGAAATTTTAACAAAGACAATTAAAAGAGACCTTTCAAGGATATCGGACTTGTGTTCCTAAAATTTCTATAACAGTCCCTCGAGAATTTTGTGACTAATGTCGTTGGTTGAAAATTGGCTGGTAGTGGAACCATATTATATCGACCACGACATGATAAAGGTCAGGTTAAATTCTAGTACGAGTTTGGCATTGCCGTGTTCTGATTTAGTAAATATTTTAATTTTTTGGAAGGGATCACTGTTGCCATTACTTAGGATTACTCTTTTCAGAATGAAAGATCGCGTGATCGATCCCAGATATAACTGGCCAACGGAAGATAAACGGAGCTTTTCTATTTTCCGCGCTTGCAAATCTGATGGAGTAGGTGCTTAAGGTATTTTCCATGTTTTCTCTCTTGCAATGTGAGAATACATTAACCAGAATGCAAAATACCTAGGTTATTCAAATGCCTCACAGTGGTGATGAAGTATCCAACTCCAGGTATATATTTTCTTTTTTATATTAAGTAATAGTCTAGGTTTCATACATTAAGTTGATTCATTTCTTCTTGTTGTTGTAACCAATCACACTTCGTGAAGCCAAGACCGCCCATCGGATACTGGGCGAATAAAATCAGAAAAAGCAGCTTATGGGTTTTTTTTTTTTTTTTTTTTTTTTTTTTTTTTTTTTAACAGAGACTCTCCCGTAAGGGTGAAATTAAGACTTCTGGCTTATAGAGGGCAGCACCGTGTCTGCCAATTTTGAGATAGAAAGCCAGACAAGACTCAAGACCTGGCTCCTAACACCCCCAGAGAGATGATCATACCCATATTCTGGCAATTGCGAGACCGAAGCCTTAATCTATTAGTTTACCACGGCTTGAAAACAATTGAACAAGAAAATAAATATTTTGAATAATTAAGTATAGTTTGGTCATTTATTTTATATTATAATTAATTCTAATGTAATATGGAATTAGTTTTAATTAAATAAAATTGAACATTGAGGCGAATGTATTTTACTTATATAAAATATAAAAAGATTAAACAAATTTATTTCAATTTAAATTTTACTTCATATGCCTAATCCAAAGTAATCTTTCTAAATTTAGAAGGAACTGAAAGCGTTTCATAATGAAAGAATCAGAAATGATAAAAGAATATATATGAAAGTAGTCAATTAATATTTTATTCAGGCATATTTCCATCTAACTTATATACATAAATAAAAAAAAGTGTTACATTGAGACTTTCAATACCGTAATGTATCACATTTTCAAAGATTGATTTATAAGAACGAAAAAATTAAATTATCAATATATAAGTTTTTTTATTAATTTCATTAAAACTAATAAATTTTAATTATAAATAACTAAATATAAATAAGTGTTATATACATAAATTAGGCATAAAACTATGTTGACTTAAAATTGCATTAATATTTCCTAATTGTTTGTAATATTATATCTCTATATATCGAAGACTTGATAAAAATTTAATCAGTGTGATGTCATTTTTTTTCGTAGTCAATAGAAATTTATTATCGCATTTTTAATTGAATAATATTTATATAATTAGAATATTAATGAAAGAGAAACGTTAGAAATATCGTGGTAATGATGGTTTTCATGTCGTAAATTGAACTTGTATTTGTTACAAATATCCCACACAAAGTTGGCAGGTTAATGAAGACATTACTGAATGACGTTCCGGGCATTTTCAAAATGTACATTTTACATTTTGAAAATGTACATTTTACATTTTGAAAATGCCCAGAATAGTTTACCTACAAGTTTTACTGTTACGCAAGATGCAGTGAGAGGAAGAAAATTGAATCTGAGACGCTAATTAGTCCATGGAAAAATTAAAAATAGGAAAAATGACAGGGTTACCAGATTTGAGGCAAATTCTGTGATATTTCTTAATTTTCTAAAACATTCCCAAAATTAGCCAAATCTGTATGTATTATGCTAATCATGAGAAATTTAGAGTATACTGACTATAGCAAATGCTTTAGATTCAGTGACCATTTTACAATTTATGTAAAAGCGGAGTTTCTCCAAGCAGTTTTAAACTGATGGTGAATAATGTACCTATCTATTAAAAATATTTATTCCAAATAAGCAAACCCAGTAGAACACATCAGTATTGTCATGTGTATTATAATTGTAATTATATAATTGCAGTTATTAATAACGTTACAATAAAGGTAAAATATGTTCTTACTTATTAGCAATTGCTGCTTTTTTTCTATATCATCGAGAACTTTTTCTTCAAAAACCTAAATAAAAATACACTCCATGAATACAGTTTTAATTATTTAGAATCAAAAATAAATTCCAATAAATATTTTGATTAAATATATTTTTTGAAGATTACCATTTTCATGTTTTTTCTTAGAATGTGATGTGTTGGCTACAGTATCATTTCCCACTATAATTAAATTAATGCAATTGCTAAATTTCATTGTCATGACACTTATTTTACTGATCTAATTTAACACTAAATAAATAGCCCAATAGTCTAAAAAAAATTTGCATTTCCAATTCAATTCCTTTTTAAAAAGGATTTTTATAGATATCGGTCCTTATTTATGTCTTGCAAGAGAGGAAGTTTACTAATTCCCGAAATAGTTTTTCCGATATATTTACCTGCAGGCGAAAACCCATTTTAAGTTGTTCAATAATCGCTTATATCTATCATGGTGCTTGGTTTTATATTCTTGCATCTCATAACATCATTTTATAGTCATGTTTAGATAATATTAGAGATACTTTACAGAATACACATCATGTCTTTTACGAGCCATATTGAAAGTTGTTTAACACTGGGAAAATGATACATAATGCGCTCATTGAGTAATCCTCCAGAAAAAAAACAGATCCTCTTTGCTCTAAATGCAATGTGTGTAAAAATTTGCTAAACAATATTAATTTTTACCATCTATCAATCTCATTTAAAATACATGGCATTATTTAGTAAGAGTATGAACGACGAAGTATTACTTGACGAGAAGTGTGGCCAGACTTGCTATTTTCTTCTCATTTCTGTAATCACACCGGTTTTCATAAGAGTTAGGATTTGCTAATATTTAGGGAGATTATTACTAACTTCCTAACTGCGCTACTGTCGAAACTAGATTTATTAATGAGGTTGATGTTAACCTAAAGATAGTTGAAATCAAGTTGTTTTTGTTACTTTAGAGTCTTCAATGGTTCGACATTGATATTTCTATATATTTCGACAACAAAATTGAAAAATATATTTAACCTTGATCACTTATTTCAACGATAAAATCTTTTGTCTTAGGCAACAATTTATGTTGTTTTCTCTTTAATGAACGTAGTAGTTAATAAAGAAAATTGTAGTTAAGTTACATCTGTATTTTCAATATGTGATCACTGCCATTTCTGAGATGAAAATTTGAAAAATAGAATAAAATTGGAAAACTGTGCACATATAATATTCGAAGATTATCGATTCCGCCGAAATTTTAATCCCCCTTTTCTTTCATTATCGTTTCCACCGATGAGCTTAATCCCCTTTTTCCCATACCTATTGATATCGCCTCGATCAAGTAAATAGAGGAATTTATGATACAACACATTTGGCAGCTTATCCATCCCTTTATCTATTGGCGGGCTTGGTGACTATTGACACCACCGTTAGATTACCTACGCTGGTTGGCCAGTTTTTAAAAATGTTTCAGGACTTCAGAAATGTTTAGGAAATGTCTCTCTTCAGTCACTTTTTTGCTGAGCAACCGTAGAGTGAAGTCGCGTATGCGAGGGACTGCGGTCAACTGTTTTTTTTATCTATTTATTTATACTGATTAATTAATTTTTTACTATGGATGTCTACCTCTACATCAGCAAGCAAGTAAAAAATCTACTTATTGTATAGATGGCTATACTTACTATGAGAAAAGAAGACTAAAAAGTGGTGAAATCGTATGGCAGTGTAGCAGAGAAAAAAAAATGCACTGCAAAAGTGTATACGATGCCAAACAAAACGTCTATCTTAAGGCTTAATAACGTGCATTGCCATGAAAAGGATGAAAATTTACCAACGAAAATATTTAATCAAAAAAGGAAAGCAGAAGATATTTTAGAGAGACCCTCTAAAATTATTCATAACGTAATTGCTGAAAATCCAACTTAGTTAGAAAACATCACTACTAGGAATGTTAACAACTTGAAACAGGGTATTTATAGGAAAAGAAGAAAACAGATACCAAGCCTTCCGAAGAATAGAGTACAAGCAATAGAGAAACTACTAGAAATGGAAGTGAAGTCAGTAAAAGGTGAAGAATTTCTGTTATATGCTGATGCATATTCTGGAATAGTTATTTTGTCCTGTGGTTCCAATCTGGAATTTCTTATCCAATGCAAAAAAATTTACATGGATGGAACATTTAAGTACTGTGCAAAGTTTTGGTTACAACTCTTTACTATTCATGGTATAGAAAATGGCAGGTATGTGCCCCTGGTTCTCTGCTTATTGCCAGATAAGAAAGAAGACACTTATGCAAAATTATTGAAGACAATAATCGAGAAATATGTTGAACGCAATCTCGGTTTCCAACCAAGCCATTTAGTGGTTGACTTTGAAATTGCCATTCATAGCGCCATTAAAAAACATGTTCTAATGCAGCAGTGCAAGGCTGCAAATTTCATTTGCACCAAGCTTGGAATTGAAAAATTTTCAGTCTTGGTCTTGGCAAAGAATTCAGGCTAGCTGAATCAAATGCAGTTGGCCAGTGGTTACAAAAAACATTCGGACTTTCCTATTTAAAACCGAATGAGTGCTTTGCATTAGATTTGGTTGCAATCCAACCTGCAGATGCGAGAGTTTCGAAGTTTGTAGACTATTTAGTAGAAAACTAAATTGATGAACAAGAGGCAAAATTTCCACCTACAATGTGGGCCAAAGCCGATGCTTCATCAGAAAATACAACTAACGCATGTAAATCATTTCATTCACATTTTAATGCTTGTTTTTATCTCACGTATCCTCACATTATTCATTTCGTGGAAGTTTTTTTGCAGAGCCAGACAGATTCTTACATTCGAATGTCTAGTACGAAAGAAGAAAGACCAGTTTCAAAGACAATCCTCCAAAGACGTGAAAATTTGCATAAAGTGATTAGTAAGTATTTGAAAGACAGCTTCACCAGGATTGCCTTTGTAAAGTTTGCTAGTCATAAATTTAAATCAATATCACCATAAAACTTTCATATATTTAACATGGGAAGAAAATTGTTCAACTTACAACTCTCAACCAGAATTATTCTTTTAACATGTTTTAATTGCTAATTTTAATAAAAATGCTAGATTGATAATGCTTTATTTTCCATAATATGAATGACATATAATATGAAAAATGTCGCCGAAACGCGCCAAAGATAAATTCTTAATCCCTGAAACGGCGGAAAAGTAATAACTCTGGAAAAGGGGTAGAAGACATTCGGCGGAAACGATATGTAGGGGTAACTACTGATAACATCTTCGGGGGGTTCGGGATACTCTGCGGCGGAATTTGTACTTAACTATAGTAATTCAAGAATAAAGTTTTGAATTTTAAGATTACAGTTTCTTTTCCATTTTATCATTCGTAATTGTAATACTTTTGGAAAATTTAATTAGAAAACTTTTGTTACTTCGATGGCTATTGTCTTTGCTATTTACTGTCACGAATTCTTCGCTTAAAAACTGCTTTAGGCTTACTATCGACAAAAGAGCTTTATTGTTCAAGAATTTTCAGTTTAATTCATTATGATCAGAATATATTAATTATAAAATATACTTAGATTATTCTTCTGTATAAGTATAAAATGTTATAGATACTAACTTGTGTGGTAACTGAATTTCTTTTAGAATCTAGCCAGCTTTCTATGTTGTATACAAAGTACTTTTTCCGAAAAAAGAAATTACAAAATTAAATACAAGACAAATAAAAAGAAGTTCCTACTTGTGGCTCTTTTAACTCATCCGGATCATATGGGGTTATTATCCGTGTTTCATTCACCCTCTTGTATTTTCGAAATTCTTCAAAACCTGGCTACAGAAACAATATAAGAGTGCTTCGTTACAAAATGAATAAACACAGATGTGCGAAATTTTTAAGTACATTTTTTAAAAATAATATGCGTTGCTCATCATCAAACTAAAGTATATGGATTTTGATGTGGTATATGTAAAATAAAAGAGCAAAAATATCTTCTTGGATATTTTTGCAATGTTATTTTACATATACCCACACATCAAAACTCACATACTTTGATTTGATGATGATTGAATATTGATGCCGAAGATATATATGAAGCCATTTCGTCATATATACCATTGATGACATTTTGTGAGAATAAAGTGAAGTTATTCACTTTATTCTTAATGATTAAAAGAATAACTATAGCCAGAAAAAAATCTTAATACTGATGAAATAAAAAAATTCCAAGCTATCTGATATTAAAGAAAAGTATTCGATTTTTTATTTATTAACTGTTTATAATGAAGTATATTTTACTATAAGCAAAAAAATTTAAAAGTAAATTCTAACAAAAAATATTAGGCTTTAATGAATGCAACATAATAAGAATTCTCATTCACCATTTTGTATTTTCAAAATCCATCGAAACTTCAACTTGCATTTTAGAATTTATTTTACAAAAAAGAATACAATTTGAAGAAATATTTTAGCTAACATATGAAAAATAGATATTAAAATAACAAAGACTGAAAGCAAGCACTCAATAAACTCAATATTTTTATGAAAATAGAACACCGAGATACTTGTCCGTGAACTGGTGAAACTTATACTGAAGGAAAAACTAGGCGTGCACATAATCAACTGAGGTGAATGCAAATGGATTGTTTTGACTAAGCACTGGACTTGTATACAAAAATCAAGAAATGCTCTCAAAAGTAATGATAACTAATTCATTCAAAAATAATAAAAAAAATCATATTCAAGTTCGAGTCTATTGTTAATCAATAGATACTGAATGAAATGCATTACATGCATTTCATGTCATGCAGTCTATTGTTAATCAATGCGAGGAGCATTACATCTTTATATACATGTAATACTCCTCAAATTTCGCATTACCGATATTAATAATTTTTTTCTTATGAGAAATGATTGTCCTACTCAATTTGTTTGTATCGTAAATATCTGATAAAGTAAATACATTTCTATTTTGCATAGAAATGAGAACTTATGTAATGATTTTTTTTTTTTTTTGTTCACAATACTTTTTATGGGGAGAGGGTTATCAAGCTATCAAACTTGTAAACGATTATTAAGACTTCAATATCTTTAATAGCTATCTAAAATCGTTTTAATGTATATCCAACCAAGCAAGTCGATTACTGTTTGTATTTCAAGCAGTTAAAGATCATTTGTATATATATATTTTAATTCTTCCTTTTTTTCTTTATTTTTAAAAATAAGAACGTTTTGCTGGATTTTCTTCCTTATTTTAACGTAAAACAGATTAAACTGGATATCTAAATTAATCACTTCAGTGGTACAAAACTCAGTCTGAATCATTATCAAACCCTGATGAAAACGACAATGAAGACAGTAGTATATCCTCTAACATTTCTGGCTTTAAAACTCAGTTGAATATTCGGTAAAAATTTACTGTACTATTAAATTTTACTGTACGGTCACTCTTGGCAACTTTTTGTAAAAGTTGCCAAAAATTTCGCTATTTTGCACCAGCGAGATCTAAAAATAAACAAAATATTGAAAAATCGGAATCCCTTATCTGCAATTGGTCGGAATGCTTGGGTTGCCAGAAATATTATTTATCACTTGTTAGAAAATGTCATTTATCGAATATTCTGTCGAAAACGCACATTCCGAACCAGATGATCATGTGACGTATCTCGGTAACTTTCACCAGCAAGAAATAATGTCACAGGTCCCATTTCAGTTCATGTGAACACTCCTTACACGAGAATGCCACATCCATCAGTTTGAAAAGTTACCTCCAGCTAAGAAGGTGTTATCGCTTGATAAAGTAAACAAGGTATATACAATCTGCCATCAGTATGTACTAAAGTGAATCTCGATTCATCACTCTAAGCAACGTTTTCTTGCATCTTGAAGAGTTCTTTAATGATGTTCCTATGTCCAAGCTATTTAATTTGCCCTGTTTTGTGCAAACTGAGGAACTCTAGGACGATGAATCCTGTACACTACTTTGAAGAAGGGTTTCTTCATACCATAGCAGCTTAAACGTAGAAGAGCATTAGTGTTAAATCGACGAGTGATCTATTGTTCTGCGTATCCACTGTTACAAAGTGGGCTACTCAAAAACAGCACCATTAATTCTCACACTGTTGTCCGCAGTATTTGATCTGGCAGGGATAGTGTTACTGTAAATGTGTGTTATATAATGATGATACGTTTTTGAAACAATAATGAGTGAAAATAAATAGTTCTCTCTACTTCCGAAGTGGAGTGACCTATTCTTCAAACCTTGACTATTTGGCCAAGGGACAAATGAGCAAAGATCTGTACTGTTATCTCCTTTGTTTTTGACTATTTTTGATGCAATGAGCATCACTGCTACTCTTGTCAAATTCTTGATTACATCTATTGAAAGTTTCTTTTAGGATTGCTAACAGCACAAAATTTGAATAATGCCAGTTATCCTTATAATCTTCATTGTATATTTCTTTTATAAGCATCATGTGTCTGCTGAAATTCAATAAATATACAAAATCTATAATAATAAAAGCAAGTGTAATGTGTCTGTCCGTTTGTCTGA
>JAPDSC010037887.1:0-26229 GCA_026290005.1 Latrodectus geometricus
ATGAATAAATTTTTTAAGAAATGAATAAATGATCTTAAAATGATAATTGAAGATTTGAATAAAAAGATAACAAAATATTTTAATTTTTTAAATAAGTTATTTACTTATTACTTTTTTGAATCACTATTTATTAAAATTTGACGTACAAAGGTGTGTTCAATAGTTATATTACAAAATACATTAGGAAATAGGACAGTGTTTTGGTGAATTTAAAACACAATTAATTAAAGTTAGTACTTGCGAAAATGCTTTACTCATTGGAAATATCAAAGAAGCTATTATAGTTATTCAATTTACACATAGGCTATGTCATATTCAATAGGGCTATGTCATATTCAACTCTTACTTTTATTTATTATGAAATTTTTTTACAAATGTCACGTACAATTAGTTCTTACTTCATCAGTACACATGTTCTCTAATTATTCTCAATAGTACAATTAAAACCACATACTACAGAGCACACGTCTATATATCAGTTGTCATTAGCTAACAAAGTACACAGTCAAGTGAATGATTAATACTTATACAAAAACCTTTACAACTCATATAAATGTCTAATAAAAATCACATAAATGTACATATAGCTGTCTAAAACACGAGACAACAAAAAATTTCTTTGGTATTTAGAAACACTGAATGGGCAAGAAATTGCCTAGCTTTTGTTCTTTGATACATCAACAGTTTCCGATTAAAAAATTTGCTTGAAAGACATATTTCTTAATATTTTTAAGAAGTTATATGTCAACTTCCTTGTAATTTAATAGGATACCAAGCGTACTCTTTTTATTAAAAATATTATCATTTCTTCTTAAATAAGTTATGTTAAAACCGATAAAAAACTACTTATGTAATCAAACAAAAATAAAATTATATATACAGATATATGCATAGACATATGAGAAATGTTTTTAAAAAACCTTATATTTAAAATGATTTTTATATTATAAAAATATTGTTTTCAAAAATATGCTAGCCTATTATTAACATTATTGTTATAATTTAATTTTTTACTAAAAATCACAACTTGAATTATTCATATCAATATTTCAAATGAAATACTTTATCGGTTTTCTTTATAATAAAATATTTCCTAAGAAAATTAATTCCGAATTTTGATATCTTCATATATAATTCATGTTCAAACGAAGAATACTAATCTATGAATGAATATCAAATGAAGCATTTAACTATTCAATAAATTTCTAAACTATTTAACAAAACAATTTCAAAAATATGTTAGCATGATTAATATAAGTATTGAAATTTAATTTTTAATAGATGAAATAACTAGTGTCCTTCATTTGATTTACTTTATTCATTTGAAGTTCTTTTAAATCATTATAATTAATAATTTCTTAAAAAGAAAAACAATAAACAATTTTGATATTTTTTCAGTTCGACAAGGTTGAAATAAATGAACAAAATAAAAATAATTACTTTATTAAGTGAATCAATTAAAATTACATTAAATATTCCCATTAATAAAATGATTCTTCCGATTGTTTTTGCTGTTTTAAAAGAACATAAAAGTTTCATTATATTTAATTATTTTAAAAAGTAAAATGAAAACTTTTCGAAAACCTTTAAAGTCATTTTACAGTTAGTTACTCAAGAAGTTCTATTATTTTTTTACTTTTATAATGAAGCTAAATATAATAAAACTTTCTTTGATGCACCTTGTTTTTAGAAAGAGTATTTCGTTCTATAATCATTTGTCAAAGTAATCTTAATTGTACTTGAATTTAAATAAATTTAAAAATTGAAAGTACGTTTTAAATTTTGTTCATCAGTTTAAGAATTTTTGTAAATTATAAGCATTGAAATCTAAAGGAGCTTATTTTTGAAAACATGCCAATTTATTTTTCAATGGCGTTCAAATAACATTACAAAATGTTAAAAATTGTGATGAATATTTTGCATCACAATTTGTTTTACCATTCACATCATTGTACATTTTTAACCACTGCCTCTTATCGTTTCAGTAATATAATTCTTTATTCAAATCGTTGAATTTAAAACATAAATATAAAAAAAATTCCTTTATACCTGTCACAAATGTTATAACTTCAAAACCGTTATCCAGTTCAACAAGGAAATATTATATTCCAAATAATCACTCATAAAAACACTTCATATTCATAGAACTATAAAATGAACCCTTATTAATAATTATTATAAATTTTTCTCATTTACAACCGAAAATAAAAGCAACCTTAACTTTAATTGGTATAAAATTAAATCAATCAAATTTATTACAAAATTTATGCATATAATAAAATTTCTTTCCATTTAAATTTTCATATTACCATATTATAGAAAAAAAAATTAATTATCATAATAACGTATTAATAAATACCATAAAATTTACATACTTTAAACTGAAAATAAAAGCAACCTTAACTTAAATTTGCACAAAAGTAAATCGACTAAATTTGTTTAGAATTTATTGATATAATAAAATTAATTTCAATTCCATATTACCATAATGACATTAAATACCACAAAATTTACATATTTACAAGCGAAAATAAAAGCAACCTGAACTTAAATTTGCATAAAATTATTTAAATTTGTTGTTAATTTTATAGTTATAATAAATTTCTTTGAATTTTCATTTCAATACCTCTTATTAAATACATTTTATTTGTTCTCAATTATTATAAATGAAAATAATTCAAAACAATTAATTACATTTAGCCTATTTGAAATATTTAAAAAATATTATTCAATTAATTAAATATAATAAATTCATCTAATTTAAATAAATATTTTAATATTAAACCGTAATAAAATATTTAATTAAATTCAAATTAACATCTGTGTTTGTAATAGATATGTTTGTGTTTCATTTAATTTGTATTTTTTTTACCAATGTTTTTATATTTTAAAGATAGAGTTATTTTAAATAGCATCAATAAATAGGAAATCTTGGTAATGAAATTTTCAAAAAAAAAGTTCAAGATCAAATAAACATGATATGTCATTAAATGTTTATTCAAATATTTAATGAATTAAAAGTATTTTTCATTAATTCAGAGCATATATGGGACTTGTATTTTATACCTTTATGCCATTTTTGAGATATCTTGAAATATATATATATCACATAAAAACAAAACGCAAATTTTTCGAAGAAGTTAAAATATATCCTTTTATAAAGGGTTGGAAAGTATTGGTTTTATTAAAGAAGACCGTTTTATTTAAATACTTATTAATTTCTTTAAATATATTTGAATTTTAAAATTGACGAGCCTTACAGAACTTGACAAATTTATCAATCATTACATATCATGAAAATCAATGAACATATCTAGTTATTTAACAATTTCTACAATAAATTAAATAAAAGAAAATAAGGTTTAACCGTTTGAGTGCGGCGAAGTGCTATCGCTCTTCGCTTGTTATGTTATGTTTATATATAAGAAAACTCTCCAGCACTCAAACGGTTAACATTCTTTTTATAATATTGAAGTTTATATTTTTAATCAGTATAATACTGAGAATATTTTTTATATTAACCAAAAAAAAATTAAATGAAAGTAAATAATTTGTATTGAACGTTTTAATATTTGCATAATAGAGACAGAAATAAAAATATTATTAAATGGAAATATTTTTAATTCTTCTGTGAATGCCAATTTATTCTCAAATATCCATTGCTAGAAATAATAGTAAGAAGAAACTACAATTTCTTTTTGAAACATAGAATAATTTCTTAATTGCTGAACTATAGCACAAAAGCGATTTTAATATCTCCTGAGATATCGCTTTAACTATAAAAAAATTAGTTCTTCTATTTTTTGATTATTATATCTAGTAAACTGAAAAGATGTATTGAGTGGTTGGTAAACAATTGTGAGAGATTAATATTTGAAAAATTCTGCACTAAACTGTCGTTAAAATAGAATAATAAATACTTCTTTTAAAAAAAGTGCAACAAGATTGAGTAACAGAAAATATCGAAATGAATTTTATTCGTATCTGTCCTTCATAAAAATGATGCAAGTAAGTATTGAGTTACTCAGAAAACTCTAGATGTACGAAGGTTGGAGTATTTTTCTTGTCATGTTAATAGTACCCTTGAGAATATATTAGGAATTCAAAATTATCTTTTTGCTTTAATCTGGAGAAAATTATCCTTTCTGAAAAATTAAATACAATTTCTTGTGGAATTTATTGGATGGTATTTAGTGCTACAAAGATTAGTTTGTAAACAAGTTATTAATATTGAATATATGTAATATAAAAGTTGCATTTCTTAAAAGATCTATTGAGTGTTTTAGAGTTAATAATTATTTAAATGAACTCTTGAATTTATTTAGAAAAAAAACGAGGGTAACTTAATAACACTTTTTATTTTGGAAATATTCTAATGAATGTAACAAACTATTATAGGGATTTTGTATTCGTAGCAATAATGTTAAATTTAACTTCGTGAAGAAAATTGAAACAATTTTTAAACTGAGGTATGATCAAATAAATTTGGTTGTATATTATATATATATATATATATATATATGTAATTGAATTTGTGTATTTTTTAAATATATTTATTTTAAAGATTTAAGTTAACAATCAGAAAAAATTATTACTTTAGATATTATACAAAAAATTCAAATCAGTTTATTTTATACTTGTATGAGTATTTATTTGATTTTACTAATCATATTATATATTTGATGCAATTTTGACATTTACCATATAAAATAGTAAATTTTTGCATGCCATTATTTAATATTATGATTATAGAATCTAATGATAAAATTACCATTGGAATACATTAAAATAACACATATACAAATTAAAATCTCTTTTGAAAACTTTTAAAAATAAATTAACAATCTTTATATGGTCAAGAAATAAAAGATACAAATACACTACTGGCCATTAAAATTGCTACACCAGGAAGAAATACAGATAAGAAAATGATATTTATTGGGCAAATATATTATACTAAAAATAACAAGTGATTAAATTTTCAAAAAACTTGGCTGAATAGATCCTCAGAAATCAGTACCCAGAACAACCACGTCTGGCAGTAATAACAGCAGTTATACGCCTAGGTACAGATGCCCATGCATCTTCAACACGATGCCACAGTTCATCAACCGTAGCGACTGCTCGGCAACCATAGACCAGACGTTTTCAATTGGTGGAAGATCTGGAGAACGTGCTGGCCAGGACAACAGCCAAACATGTTCCGTATCAAGGAAGGTCCGTAAAATACCGGCAACATGCGGTCGGGCATTATCCTGCTGAAACGTAGGGTTTCGCAGGGCTCGAATAAAGGATAGAGCCACGGGTCGTAACACACCAGAAATGTAACGTGCACTGTTCAAAGCACCGTCAATACGAACAAGAGGTGACCGAGACATGTATCCACTGGCACCCCTTACCATCACACCAGGTGATGGGCCAGTATGACGATGACGAATTCAAGCTGCCAGTGTGCGTTCACCACGATGCCGACAAACACGGATGCGACCATCATGATCCTGTACACAGAACAGTCGTTGATCACTCCTTTGAGCGTCAAGGGAATGGCAACAGCATGGTCTCCGTGCTGAGAGTCCATGCTGTTGCAAACGTCGTCGAACTGTTCGTGCAGACACTTGTTGTCTTCCAAACGACCCCGTTTCTTGAGTCACGGCTCCTGACGTGCGTGCATGATCCATTACGGCCTCGGATAATATGCCTGTCTTCTCGGGTGCTAGTGATAGGTGGCCGTTGAGATCCCGCATGGCGTTCCGAATTACCGTCCTGAACCCATCGATTCCATATTCTGCTAACAGTCATTGGATCTCGACCGACGCGAGCAGCAATACTGCGATAAGATAAACCGCAATCCCGGTGAGCTACGATTCAACCTTTATCAAAGTCAGAATCAAGCTGGTACGCATTTCTCCTTTTTACATGAGGCATCACAACAACTTTTCACCAGGCAACAACGTTCAAATGCTATTTGTGTATGAGGAACCGGCTGAGCAATTTCCTCATTTAAACACAATGTAGGTGTCGCTACTGGTGCCTGCTTTGTCTGAATGCGCTTAAAAGCTAATAATTTGCATATTACATCACTTTCTTCCTTTCGTATAAATTTCACGTCTGTAGCATGTCACCTTCTTGGTGTAGCAGTTTTAATGTCCAATAGTGTATTTGTAGTATTTAAACTATATTAAAATTGATACTTTAATCAATTTTCACAAAAATTTCACTAATTTAATAATCAATAATTATAGTAAATATATATTAATATATTAATAATCATGCAAACATTTATTTAACATGTTTAAACACATTATGTCAGTGATTCTCAACATGTGGGGCTTGCCCCCCTAGAGGGGCCCGAGCATATCCAAGAGAAAATGTTATTTAAAAAAATTGATTAAGTGACTGAAAGGAAAGAACACACGCACACATACAAAACAAAATACAATTTGACATATTTAATAATTAACTTATTAAATTAAAACAACTTACAAAATTAAAAACTAATTTAATAATTATTAGTGACTTCCTTGGGCCTGTCTTTCGCAGCAAAGTTTTTCGAAGGAGGGTTTAATATTAGAAATAGACACTCTCAGTTCTTTTTCTATATTAACTGAGATCTATATTTTGTCTTCAAAGAAGCCACCGCAGAAAATCCAGTTTCACAAAGGTAAGATGTTGCAAATGGTAGTAGAATGCGAAATGCCCTTGTTTTTAATGCAGAAAACTCATCATCCACTCCTGCCCAAAATTCAAAGAGTGATTTATTACTAAATTATCTTTTTTTTTTTTCGCCGCATGCCGTGAAGTCTATGAAGGTTTCTTCCTCTTCAATTGAAAGTCCTTCGGGAGTATTTTGAAATGGATCCCTCACCCACTTGTAACTTGATATCAGTTTGTCGTCAGCAAGAAAGTACTTTTTAAAACTCATTGCTAGCATTGCTAAATGATTTTCAATGGTTACAAAAACAACTTTCACATGTTGTTCTTCAGCCTTCTAAGTTTTAATGCAATCATTCGAATTTGCAAACATTGTTAAGTTTTCTTGCTTTAAATTTCTGCTCCACAATTCCAATTTCCTACAAAAAGCATTAACTTTATCACTCGTATCCAATATATGTGTATTTGCTCCTTGCAGTTTAAGATTCAAGTTATTTAATTTCTCGAATATGTCGACCATGTAGCTCAATTTCAACACAAATAAACTATCGCGAAAATTCTCAGCTTCCGGTCTGTTTTCCTTTTCTAGGAAAATGGCAATTTCTTCACTTAATTCATAATCACGTTGCAAAAATGTCCCTCGAGATAACCATCATGCCTCGCAATAAAATAGTAACGCTGAATGTACTGCACCCATGTCTTTATAAAGTGCGGAAAAGATTCTTGATTTCAGGGTTCTCATTTTTATATAATTTACTACGGTTACAACCGTAGTTTACACAATATTCAAACTAGGACACATTTCTTCGGAAGCCAAAGCTTCTCTGTGGATCATGCAATGTGTACAGACGCACTGTGGCCATTTTTGTTTCACAAGTGCTTGAATACTTTGGAATCTTCCTGATACAGAACGAGCAGCATCCGTGCATATTCCGACGCAATTATTCTAATCTATGTTTGCCTCGTTCATAAAATAATTTAAGATAGTTAATAAAGCGAGTCCTGTTGCTTTGATTTGTATTGGTTTGCAGAAAAGTAATTCTTCTACTACTGACAAATCATCACAAAATCTAACATAGGCAATGAAATGAGCATCTTTATTACTATCTGTTGCCTCATCGAGTTGTATTGAAAACAATTTGTAACTCAACTTCGACAAAAGCTGACACTCTACATCTTCAGCTATATCAGCAGTTCGTCGGGTAACAGTATCATTTGAAAGAGGTATAGACTGCATTTGTTTTGCAAAATTATCTCCAAATATAATTTCTACAATATCAATCGCGGCGGGCAAAATAAGCTCTTCACTAATGGTGTGAGGATGTTTACATCTGGCTTTTTCATATGAAACTTTGTAAGAGGCAATAAAAGCTTTTTCATTCACAGACAAAGTTTGTTAAAACAATGATTTTTGCTTTTCATATGATTTTAATTTTAATTCGAAGAATTCTCTGGGTTTGTTTACGTACTCACTATAAAGCGTTTCCAAATGTCGTTTAAGTTTATTAGGTTTTATGCTGTCTGCCGCCAATATTTTTTAGCAAATGATACACAGTGGCCTTTCTTCCTCATTTACTTCAGTACTAGTAAACCCAAAATTTAAGTATTCTTGAGAATATTTTCTTGATTTTATTTTCGGAACCACTCTCACCTGTGTACTTGTAGATGCTTGTCTATCGTCTAATGCTCGCTTACGCCCGCTTAAAAATTTATCCATGATTCTGCATAAGTCTGCTGCCGTGAATATTTAATACGGTGAATTGCAATTACACGAAAATATATATAATATACACATTCAGAATAGATTCAATAGCGATAGAAGGATCGACTCGAATGAGATTGTCTGGAATTGAAATTGGCGTCCTAGAACTTTCTCCTTCTCCCTAAGAGAAAACATTTGTTCATATCTGCGCACGCTCTTAGCTTAACTTTTGCTGTTCTGACAAATCGAAACTTCTCGCAAAACCGTGAGAATGCCCGACATGGCGGGACGCAAGAGCAATAAAAAAGCATAGGATTCTTGTTTTTTCAATGCTGAGGATCGGTGTTGCAAAATGTCAATAAATTTCGGTATTCTTGGTAATTTGTAAAGTTTAAAATTAAGGCTGTAGTGTAGGTTTAGCGCCAAAATACTCAAAATACATTATTATTGTATATATTTTATTGTATGCAGTGGGTATGATTGAAAATTGGGCCGTGAATACTAAAAGGTTAAGAAACACTGCATTACATAACGATTACAGTTGTGGAAATATAGAAAACTAATGGAAAAAATTAGAGGTAAATGCTATTGATAAGTAGTTAACTGAAAAATAGAACGTATATTGATGGTTTCTATATAAAAATTAAAAGCAATGAAACTTTGGAGTATAATTATTTAATACTAAATTTCTTACCATATTGTTTAAAAAAAGTATATGCTATTAAGATTAAATTCAGTTTTTTGATCATAAAGGTAGGTAAATTTCGAAATAAATTTTCCTGAAAATGTAAGTCAATCTTACACAATGAAGACAGTTTACTTGAATTTCTGTGAATCCACACTCATTAAGAAGCCATAAATCCTCTTTATAACATGCCTATGGTGAAAGTTTTCAATAAAGTGGCATATATAACAGGATTTAAAATCGTTGCTTCAAAAATTAAAGAAACATTAGTTTTTCTTTCCTAATATTCTGTTCCATTAATTAATCAATTTTCATTTTTTTTTACTTTTATTTTGCCTTTTATCCATTTTATGTATATTAAAATTCTTTAGTACAATTTACTTCCAGAGATATATTCTAGGTTTTCTTGAGATATATTCTAGGACACACACACATGAGTCAGTAACTTATGTAAAACAAAGTAAATTAACTAATATAATATAAATGCAATTCTATTACATACTAATTCATTTACTTTTCTGATTATTGCAGTTAAAATAAAATTAGAAAAGTATTGCTAATTAGATGATAAATTTGTTTCCTAACTTCAAAATTTTGAAATGGTTGAGTACTTTGAAACATAGCATAATGAAAATTTATGATAATTTATATCTAATTTTATGTGATTTCAAACATAGTTTAAAAATATGTTTTGCGTTATGCTAATTATTTATCACCAAGTAGTATATTATCACGTTTTTAACACCATGTAGTGAACATAATTTTGACCAAAAACTACTAAAAAATATTTTTATTTTCATCACTTATTATAAAATTTAATGTTGATTTTTATAAGCAATTGGTTTTTTATAAATTGCTTGAAAGTGTGAAAACTTATAAGAATTTTAATCCCCGACTGAGAAACACTAAAATCATGAATATATAAAGCACATATCATTTATTCAATTACGATTCTGTTTGAACATGATACTATGATATGGATTAGAATAACTTGAACACGGAAACCCATACAGTTATAAACATATCAGAAGTGGATCTGCAGATTTATGAATGGTGTACAAAACTTCAACTATCACAATAAACATTTTCTCAATGCACATTCAATAAAGTACTTCAAACACCTAATTAATCCAGTGCTTCAATCAATGCTGTATAATTATATATAGGAGGAATACTTTTTACCTAATACTTTTTTTATAATTTAATTTTCTATTAAAAAAATCAAACTTTGTCTGAATTTCATGAATTTTAGCTTCATACATAAGAAATGACTCTTATATAACTTGTGATGAACGAAATGATTGAATTTTGTGAGGATCATAGAAACGTACAAACGTAAATGTATATTAAAAATAAATTAATTTCTTATTTATTTCATTGAAAGAAAATATATTTCAAAAGATAATGTTTTTTGAACTACTTAATTATTATGTAACTTTTTTTTATATAAATCATTAATGTCTTGTTACTGTAATTGGAATTTTAATACAATACAAAAAGTTGTTAACGGTTATCTGAAAAGAATTAAACCTTTACAGAGAAATAAGCAAAATAAATTTTCATCGTTCTTAAAAAAAAAGAAAAAAGAAGAAATCGTTTGTTAATCTGTGATTTCAAAGTGAGTATTTTGTCATTTCTATTTTCAAACAGGACTTTTTCGTTAACGTTTCATGCAGTGAAATCATTTATTACTAAATAGTAAACTACAAAATATATTAAAATCTTTTTTAGCGTACTAAATGAAATGATTTAAAACTGTTTTACTTTATAATAATAAAAAAACTAAAATAAATGATTTCCAATAAAATGTGTTAATGAAATTAGCAAAAATATATTTTGCCGAAAAACTACACGTAGATAAAAAGAATACTTTTCTGATTAAAAAATAAATCCAAAAATTTTATTATATTATTTTATTTTAAAATATCATTCAAATCTATCTATCGACATAGCGTTCAAAATATGTGGTCCTATATGTAAGATACGCAAATTGTGCGCTTATCAAAATTACACAAATTATCAAATATACTCAAATTAATTACCTTTTCACACAGAAAAATATTTTACCTTACTAAAATCAATTCATTACATATTAACTTTTAAGAAATTAATCGTATGATATAATAATGAAATATTTTAATGAAGTTAAATTTGATTTTTTTTAAATCAACCAAGCATAAATTAAATTTTGCTCTAGGTAAATTTTTCTGTAATTTTTTTTATTTTATTTAATATTTAATGAGGAAAGATAATTCACAGTCAAAAAAAATTGCTTTAAACTTGCAGAAAAAAATTTTACAATTTAAAATTCTCGTAAAAAAAGAGCATTTTTTCTATATACGATACGAAAGTATTAATTTTTAATTTTGTGAAGTTATTTTTAACCCATTATTATTATCCCTAATGGTTTTATTAGAAAATAAGAAAGGCGCTTGCTTTCCGAAAGTAATCTGAAGCTTTCACCTGTTGAATATACCCGCGTTTCTTCAACCTATTCCTGGTTCCACATAAAAATCAATACCTATGCTCAGTCGCAGAAATAAGTCCACTATCCTCCCTCTCCTCAACAAACCGTTTTCGGCCTCAGTCACGCCGCCGTCGGTCATCCAAACAACACATTCTTGAACAACCTCTTCACGATCTTCAGACGGGACACGAGAAACTCTTTGCAAACTTTCTCTACTTCTATATTTATCCAAACAAATTCCAACCATTTTGAGAGCCGGGAAACAACCATGACGAGGGCATCTTCAGTTCTGAAGATTTGCCACTTGTTGGCTTTACTTCAATTGATGGGGGGCATAATGTCCCCGGAATTGTTCCTCCTTGGGGAAAGAGGGTACGGCAACACTTCACTGGGATTCCACCATTACCGGATGCGAGGATACAGTGCCGGACATCCTCCCGATGGATGCAAGTGCCATAGGGACCCGATCTTACCTGAGGATGTTGTTTGCGTCTGCAGAGGACCGAGGGTCAAGGATCTAAAGGTTAATCTTACAAAAGAACTGACTCGATTGTAAGTGCTAAATTATCTTTCTCTTTTTTAACATCACTCTGTTTAACTTTATAGAAGTACACTTTATTTTGTTCTTGAAAATTGAAATGTGTGAAGAATGTTTTAGGTCATAAAGAATGTCAAGTTTCAAAAACTTTAACAATTTTCCTTTCTTCTCTGTTTTGAATGTGTTTACACATGTTCACAAACTTTATCTTATATTTCAAGTTTTTTTTTTTAAATATAATTCTTGTGTGTTTTTTTAGTAAGACTTCTTTCTATGAATTTCGTAAGTTAAATTATTTTCGCGTTTAGTATGTATCAACTCGTTAATTAATTTTTTAAATAAAAGGATCTTTTTATATTTTTAAAATATAATCTGATTTAATATCAAAATTCCATATAATGAGACGGTTCTAATTTTCACTCATAATTTTTTATTCGAATTACTTCTAAAGCAATGAAAAAGCATTTCAAGTTTCGATTTTAATGCAATATTTATTTTTTGGTCAATATTTATAATAAAAATATTTAAAGACATATGTCTAGATGTGTTCATAATTGCATTTTAATAGTATTAAAAAGTATTAAAATTATATTCAAATGTTTCTGAATGTTAGCACATTCAAATTTATAATTTATATTAATTATCAAAATTATAATTTAACAAAATTATAAAATAATTTCAAGTAAAAATTGATAAGCAATTTCAACATAATAAACTTTTTAAATACATATGAATAAAAAATTTATCACAAACGAAAGTTTATAAGATTATTAAATTTTAATCTATTCGTAAAGGTCCTAATTAAAAAAAAACAGTTTCGTCTTAGCTACTTCAACATAAATTATTTCTACACTTGATCTTCAAAAAATTCACTATCTATTTTTATTTCACAAAGTATATGGAATTATTTTGATTTAAAAATTTTAAAACTGGGAAAATAGGACACGTTTTTAACAGTCCATTACTTTGAATTGTTTTACGTTTTAAAAAGGGAAACAACTTCTATTTCTGAGATAAACCATTATTTATCACTCCCATATATAAATAAAGTTCTTTAAAATTATGCTTAACTTATTCTCTTTAAATTTATATTAACTGATATACTTCAATTTTATTTTAAAATGTTCAGTAAATAATATTTAACTGATATCTCTCTCTCTCTCTTTCTAAAATGTAAATTTACAATAAATAAATAAATTTACCTTAAATAGTGATTTTAACTCACTTCAAATACTCTTCCTTTTTTACTTTCATTCCAGTTCCATTAACTGAGATATTTGATTACTTTGGTTTTACTAAATTTGCACCATATTCTCTTGATTTCAATTTGAAATGCATTTGATAAACGACTCAATAATAATGATTAACACGTCGAATATCTCTAAAATGAGACATATTGCATTAAAAAAGTATTAAAAAATAAAAAAAGACTTTCTGATTAAAAAGAATATTGGATTTTTTTACTTCAAGTTTTAAATATGGCTCAAGAAGTAAATATACAAATTTGGTTTTAATTATTTTCAAAATAACAAACACTGCCTAAAAATCTCCAAAATGTTATAACAGTGAATTATATTTATTCTGAATGAAATTACATTGCGAAAGAATTCAAAATGCTTCAAAATAATCATGAAAAATGTCATTTCACTAATAATATGAGAGCAAGAATTCAAAATTTAGAAATTTTCTTCATTTTTCAAAATGATCGCAAATGTGAAATTTTCTTAAAAATAAGGCATTAGATACACGTTGAAACTGTAATAATCGAATGAGTTCTGTATTAAATTTGAAAGTGAAGGTTATTAAAATAGTATTTATTCAGGCTATATATAATCTCTTAAAAATCTTGTCAATACTGGATCTACCAGAAGTAAAATAGGCAATTTAACAATTTTCCAAAAAAAGAAGCTTTAAATCTCTTGTCGAACAAATGTTTGGCTTATTAAAAAACTTGAAATTTTAACAGAAGAGTGACCTTAAGACGAAGGAAAGATATTTAGGTAATCCGCCACAATCTCCAGTAGAAATAAAAAAAATTGTTTCAAATAAAAAGCAGATAAGTTTTTACTGGACGAATGACAAGAAAACTCTTCCAATGTCACAAAATCCTTTATACAATTTGTATCTAAAAGCCTCAATATAATCCAAGCGTAATCCTAAAATCCAAATGTAAGCAAGCAAAATATTATTGAAGTTATGAGTTTTTCCCTAAAGTTTGTTTCACTTTCTTTTTATTCGTACTTGAATCCACAAAAATCTTTTTAATACGGACTATTTAATATATTATGTGTATTTACATTTAATATTTAAAAAAAATCTTTTTCGAAATTAATTATGATTTCATTTTAATGTGTCCTGTTATTTTATTTGACATCAGAATATTTGCTTAAAATAGCTAATATAAATTGGAATATTCTAACTAACTAGCATTCTAACTAAATATAAATTTTATGGTACTAATTTCATTAAAATGGATTTTATTGTTTTATGAATTTAATAAGGAAATCTCTAAGAGATATATGACTTCTTAAAATAAACACGTCTGAAAAACAAATTAGCCATCTTGCGAAAGACGTCTTTAAATCTCATCATCAAATGTGTCACTCTCTCTACAATTTCTCCAAGTTTATATTAATAATAGTTTGTGATTTTTGCTTTTGATTTAAAAGAACTTTAATAAATTTTCCTTGTACTTGTTTTATTTAGATTGTATTTTCCTTACTTTAATTTATATCTAAGAAATTGTACTATTTTCATGCAAATGATGTTCTTTGAAATTTTGTGTTTACCTGCATATACGACATTTTTGCAAACAGTTTTAAAATATTTTTATACATTGCAATAGGCGATTTTAATTAAAGCTCTGCTCTTAGAGTAAAAGTACATTAGTACGTTCAAAACTAATTTTCTCTCCTTTTTCCATTATAATAATTAATTTACTTTCAAAACTAACGCTATTAATAATTTCCAAGAATAATACAACTCGAAAGTTTCATATACAGATTCATTGTGTCAACGTACGCCACAATGTATTCAATCTAATTTAAATTTGTAAATTTAAAATTATTCAACATTTTTTAATTATGTTCATCTCAGCCATTAGGTACTATCTGATATCTCTAGAAAAAAGAAGTGATAATGTCTCTTACCAAACAATTTTTATTAGATATTACTTAACTTATATTAATAATAAATCATTTAAAATCATACTCAACGCATAATAGATTATCACAAAACAGAGAGTATAAAACATATTTATCATCCCAAGATAATACGAAAGGAGAAATACAGTTTATTTTATCTCGTTATTATAACTATTGAAATGTCAAGATTGAGACTCGAAGAAAATAACAATGAATGCATACAGTTTATAAAATATTTTATTAAAATGTGTAAGCCTCCATCGTCTTCAAATATTTACCTCACCAACTAGATTTTAGTGAAATACTTTCAAAATAATTAAAAAATAGAAACTAAGATTTATTTTATTATTTTATCCAAAATCAGGCTTCAAAGGGTTGTTATATGTGTGCATGTCCCTCTGGAATCTATCTTTCAGATGAATAATATATTAATCGAGTAGTCTGCGTAAATATTGTGTTTATATTCAAGCAACTTATTTAATAAGTTTTAAAATAAAACATTTACATTTTAAACATTATTTCTTGTTTTTGTTGTATTTTAAATATTTTAAATTTTAATTATCTGCGTAACATCATCATTTAAAATTGCAAATAAATGTTTGTTAAATACCATAATATACACATCACGTATTATAATCGTACAATAAGTCATTGAGGAACTGTTACAATAAAAACTGAATTATATTTTATATGTATAGAGACAGTGAAATGAATAACTAACCCTTTCGTAACTTAGGATTATTTTGTTACCATAAGAAAAATTTTTAAATTCGTTGCCAGCATGGCTAAATAATTTTCTGGTCACAAAATCATCGTTTACATACTGTTCTTTAGACTTGTAAGTTTTAATAAATTCATTTACACTTGAAAGTATTGTCTTGATTTTTGCTTTCTGTTCCAAAATTCTAGTTATCTATAAAAACTATTAACTTTATCTCTCGTTATCTAATATTATATTCGAGTTTTGAAGATGGAGATTAAAGTTAATTAATTTTTCGAATATATCTCTCAAACAAATTACTTAAATTTCATCACAAATAAACCATCGAGAAAATTTTCGGCTTCCGGTATGTTGTCTTCTCTTAGGAAAATGGCGATATCTTCTCTGAATTCCTGATCATGTTGCAAAGCTTTCCTCCTTGATATCCATCTTGCATCGCAGTAAAATGGTATTGCTGTATACATAAAGAAACCAAGGTTATGTAAGGATAGTACGCATGTCCTTACAAAGTGAGGAAGAAAATCTTGATTTCAAGGATCTCATTTTTACAAAATTTACTACTTTTACAACAGTAGTGAGCACAATATTCAGATCAAGGCTCATTCCTTTGGAAGTAAGAGCTTATCAATGGTTCATTTAGGGTGTCCAGATGCACTGAGGTGATTGATTTTTAATTTGCAAATGCTTGTATAGTTTACATGTTTCCGGACATTGAAGGAGCATTATCGATGCATATTATGACGCAATTTTTTCATTTTGTTTCCTTCATAAACTTTCTGTTAACTAATATAACTAAAATTAACATCACTCACAAACAATGCGATTATTGTTGCTTTTAGTTCCTTTAATTTGATGAAAAACAGTTCTTCTTATTCGGACATATCACAAAATCGAGTATAGGCAATAAAATGCGCATCTATATTGTTGCCTCATCAAACTATATCTAAAACAATTTGAACACGCAGCTTTGAGAAAAGCTGACACTTCAGCTATATCCTCTATTCAAATGGCAACAATATCATTTGAAGGAGGTATGAATTGCAAATGCTTTTCAAATATTACCTCCAAATAAAGTTTTTATAACTTCGATTGAAGCTGACAATATAATTTCTTCAACAATGGTGAGAAGTTTTTTTACATCTAGCTATTTTACATGAAACTTTGTACGAGGCAATACAAACTTTTTCATTCACGAATTGTGTTTAAAAAGGGTTTTTTCTTTTCATATGATTTAATTTTAATTCGAAGAACTCTCTGGGTTTGTCGATAAATTCACTACGAAGCATTTCAAAATGTCATTTAATTTTATAAGGTTTCATGTTGTCTGTAGCCAATATTTTTTAGCAAAGGATACACACATAAAACCTTTCCTTTTCATTTACTTCAGTACTAGTAAATTCAAATTTTAAGTATTCTTCAGAATATTTTCTCGATTTTATTTTTGGTAGCACATGTGTCTGAGTTCTTGTTGATGCTTAACTATCGTCTAGTCCTCTTTATTTCCACTTAAAATTTATCCATGATTTTGCATAACTCTTATGTCGTAAATATTTAACACGTTGAATTACAATTAATACAATTATATTTATAATATACTTCATGGCAGATTCAACAATGACCAGAAATAAAGATCAGAAGTACAGTAAAATTATCAATTAATGCATTTTTAATGTACTGGAAAAATATGTAATATTTGTATTTCGTATTATGTTTATTTAGGTTTTTATCTACTAATTGATATTTTTAAATACATTTTAATGCACTTGAAAGATGATTAAAAATAGTATGTATATGCTTTAATTCCACTGTTATTTTCAATTGGTTTTAGTACGAAATAAATTTTGTTGTCTTTGCTGTTCTTGGTTTTAAAATGCTCAGACATTTGGCTATGACACTATTAAGCTGCTCTGTTTTACCTAAAATAATATTGTTATATAACTGAGGGCATACTATATATAAATGTGTACCAGTAAGTGCTTCATCGTTAAGCTGAAAGTAGAACTGTCCTTCACAGTTTAGAAACTGGAGTCAAGCAGATGGCTTCTATACTTGCCCTACCATTTCATTTAGATAACACTGAAATTTTTACATATTTTACGTGTCACAGGTTAAATCGGTACACAGCTCACCATCTCTATTTGCAAGAATAATGCTATTCCTAATCAAGTTACCCAGATCTAGCTATTAACTGGGTTATTAAGTTCCCTTAACTCATTTGCCCGTGTCTGAGACTGGCGAACGTCACCAACAACTTAGCGCATGCCCGTGTCTCACAAGGGTGTTTTTCTATCTCACATTATTTTATTTCTAATACCAGCGTCTGTGTTCCATTCCAGTATAAGTAGGCTTTCAGTATACTTATGTGTCGCATAATAAACTTAACAAAAATTATCGGAATATACTGTATATGGATTTTATCAATCAAAATCTATTATACAGTTATCAGTGTGCTATACTTTAAATATTATTTTTTTAAATTTTTAATAATGAGTTTACTTTACATTTAGAATATTTATTAGAAAATGCCTATAATTATATTTACATTTCAAAAAAACAAAAAATTTGTAAACCTGTAAAATTTCTGTAGTATTTTTCTGTGCTTAAGGATATACTTTTTAATTACTAAAGAAGATAGACCTAATTTCCATATGATATATAATTGATAAATTACGTTAAATGGAATATAAGATTAAAGATATATTTCGAAAAAAGTCGTATTGAAAATTGATTGTCGCTTGAATTTCATTGGCGCTTGAAAATTGATTGTCTTTTCACCTCTTTCAAGGAACAGAAAGCAATTGGAGACGTGCCCAACTCACATAAATTGGTTTTCGAATGAATTCATCGATTTAAAGTTCTCTGATAGAAGCTGTTTTAATAAGAAATCAAGCTCTCAACTTTATTCTTCAAGCATGAAAGTCATTGATTTGGAACTTTCAAAAGATTAAAGATTGGAAAACATAATTTATAATGTACTCCTTGAGAAAACCATCTAAATATATATACTAGATGAACACAACTATTTATTTTGTACCAATAGAATTAGCCATCCTTTTTCTATAAAACATTTAAGCCCCATCATGTTAAGTGAAAGATGGTTTTAGTCATTCAAAAAATCTTCACTTCGAAAATCAGAAAAAAATTATATTAATGTATTATGTGTTATTTATTATGTACTGTTTATTTCTCTCCAAGAAATTTGTCTTAATATTTCTTATTGAAAGAAACTAAATTGAATAATTTGTTCTAAAATTTGTTCAGTTAAATTTTTATTTCCCTTTGTATACTTATGAATAATGTATAAAATAATAAATATTATATGTATACATATGTTCGTAACAAATATTACTAATGAATGGTTAAAAAAATAACTAAAACTATTAATATATATATTTTTTTTACTCAAATGATTCTTTTTAAATATTTACGGATGATATATGGTATTATCGGGAAATTCAAGTTCATGAATGGCAGCAAAAATGATGTAGAAATCTAACTAAAAAAGTCAGATATTTTGTAATTAATTTTAAGAAAATTTAAGTAAGTAATTAAGAAAATGCAATAATAACATTGTAGTAAAGTGTATTAGTACGGCTAAACGTATACGTACTTGCATATGGTCGATCATAGAAATGAAACTAGAAAAAATGCTCAGTACTTGATTGCAAATATAAAGTAAGGTAACAAATTTTTATACATCTAAGAAGTGCATAGTGTCCTTATAAATAATTCTGTGTGTAAGTATTTATACATTTTCATACATTTGATACTACTTTAAAAATAAAAGATAATAGGACATTTTCTGAAATCAAAACTGGGAATGCAAAACAATTTTATATAATTAAGACTTATTTTTCCAATTATTATAATGATAATAACCACGTAGTAATATAATGTACGTAATGTAATAAAGTCTAAAAATATTTAGAATTTAAAAATTGTTAAAAAAATAAACGCAACTTTAAAATCTAAGATTAAAAATAAGAATAAACTTCTTTAATTCTTTGGAAGTTATAAGTTATTGGCAAATGTCTCCATAAAAAAGAAACATTGCACATCTTTGCACCTAAATTAGTTTTATTTGCTGGTGTTGAGACAGATCATTCTATTTAAACTTTAACTTTGGTGTTATTGTTTAATTTTTGTTCTTCATAAATTTAGTTATAAATTTAATACTTTTTTTAAAGAAAATAAAACAAATTTATAACGTTCATTTTCTATTCGCAAATTTACTAGCTATACGCGTATAAAAATGATCAAATACAGTTGTTCCAAATATTATATATATATTATTATCTTGTTGATTACATTTATAATGATGCCAGAGGCAAATAATTAAAAGAATGTCTCCTCTTAAGTCTAATAAAATATGTCACAATTACTTTTGTGCTTATCTGATTGTCCTTGAAAGAAAAATCCTTTATTGATATTATTCAAGTTAAATCTAATAATGTAAGTAATATAAATATTACTTACGTACACATGTAGTCACATATTTATTATAAAATATTAAAATGTTTCTTAGTATCCTTAAAATTAATTGTTAAATACGCTAGCATTTTTTTTTTTTTGCTTACATTACAATACAATTAGTTATTCAAACATTTAAATATTAACGAAGCAATCATTCTGATTATTTTTGAAAAATAAGTAAAATAATGTCTGTTTAATTATCTATATCAATATGTTCCCTAAAAATTGGACGGATATTCTTATCTTAAGCCACGAGCTTAATAAATGAATGAGGTTGAGTGTTAAGAAATTGGTTCAAACTTATTATCATAAAAAATTTTGTAACGAAATTGTAAAATCATTGTAAAATTTCGTAATAAACAAAAATTACTTTTGTTATTATTAGTTTATAAATCATATCTTTCATAAGAATAAAGGCATTACAAATGTATGTACTTTTAACTTTAAGAACTTTTAACTCTTTGAGTAATGATTTCTATACTCAAGAAAAGAAATCAGTAAAAAATTTCCATTTATAGAAAAAGCTAGAATGCAGTTACCGAAAAAAATAAGTTTATATATGCAACATTATTTAGGATTTTTAGTTGAGTTAAGAGAGATGAATGAATTCCAATGCAGATAAAAGTAAACTCATTTATCACTATTAATTATTTTCATCTCCGTTTTATTTTATTTAAACACATTGTGGTAATTACTGCAAATTTAAAACCAAAGTCTCATACTGTGAGTTTTTTGGGATTTAGTTTGATAATAATTTATAATTTATTATAGCTAATTATAGTGGGATACTTAACAGCAGCATGTGTGTAAACAGTTTCGTTTTTATAGTGAAATTGCATATTATATCCTTATTGCTTTAATTGAATGATATATAAAGATATCTTTGTATAAAAATCAAGCTTTTCTGAGAATTCAGTGGAATACATTTGTGACATGTTTTTATGCAAATAGTTTAGCTATACAATTATATCAATATTAAAACAATTTCAACTCCATAATTATCTTATAAGATGTTTTAATTTTATCTTATAGGATAATTAAAATTAGTATTCCTTATTATTTTACTTAAATTAGAAACATGTATATATTTTGTTAAGCACATGAAACAAAATTATTTTTTATTTACATTTTAGGAATAAATATAATTAACACTTTTCGATCCATACATTAGTCAAATAATTTATTGTTTTATCTCATTTATTGTTTTTAAACTGATATTATTGTTTCAACAAAACAAAATAAAAGGAAAAATGTAGTATTCATTTATTAAAAATAAGTGGATTCGTACGGCATTTACACTTTCTTATTTGCTGCAATTTAAAGTGTAGTTCAATTTAAATGAAAGTTGTTTTTTATTAATTTAAGAGTATGTATGCATAAAATGCATATTACTAAGGCAAGCTGAAGATTTCATAATACTTAAGTAAGAAATTTTACTTATTTAATGTTAAACAGAACAGGGAAATACATTTAAACGATACAGTAAAATTAGTGATTTTTATTGAAAACAATTTGAAAATCGTCAAAACTTATAAAAACATCACTTTTACCAAATTCACATATCATGTAATTACAATAGTATTCATCTTTGTAGGTACAATTATAAGATATTTTATACGAAATTGTTGTCCTAATACTAAAATAATCCTCACGTGTTAATTTTTTCCATGCCCTGTTATCCAAAGCCATATACAATTAATTCTTGTGTGTTTTCTTATAGTGAGTTGCAAAACTTACTTTTTAATATTTTGTATAATTGTGTGTGTGTGATATTATTAATATCTTTCACTTATATTCATAATGTATGCATAGACTACATGCACACACAGTCGCCTATCTATTGCAAAAATAATATTTTTATTTACAATATGGTGTAATTACCTGTACTCAAAACATCAAAGAAAATACTCTTAACATTTTCACTTAAATCTTAAAGCCATTATGACCACTAGTGCAATATATTACTAGACAAGTAGCAACTTATTGCATTGGAATGAAATTTCAAGAAAATAAGCAAGGATAATTTTCAGGCTGAATTGGTAAAATTCAATACGTATTTCATTATCTTTCATCTTCGTCAGAATCGTTACACAGACCAATAAGTTGAGAAAGCGGAATGCTAATCACTATATTACACAGGAAAATTAAATTTGAGAACTCTGTAAGGAATTAATTATCTTTAGGAAAATGGAGTTATTTGTATGTGATATTTAATTATTTCATAGACATGATTATGTCAATTTCTTTTGACATTATGTATTTTAAATAAAGTGTGTTGTCTTTAATCATTTGAAACAATTATAGTAATATTGACTAAGCTTTAACTAATTAGTAAATTAGATTAAATATATTAATTTGATTAAGCTTACAGTTTATAAAAAACCTTCATTTTGCTTATTGGGTTTAGTTTACTTTTTAACATGATTTATACATTATTTTTTATTTATACTAGCTTTAAAAGGATCAAACAATTTTATCTATAAACATTAATTGCAATCTTAACATTTTGCATAAATAAAAATAATTATGAAGCAAGCAGATTATTTATTTCAAATTTAAAAGTTTTGATACATTCATTATTTTGATATATTAATGCATTTATTTTTCAAATATATACATACATTCATACACACACACATATATATATATATATGAATGTATAATATTTTCATACAATTTTATAAAAATTAATGCAATTTTTGACAGTTAAATACTTTATATGCATTCATTTTTAGAGCATATTTTATCAAAAATACATTACTTTATTTTGCTAACTTATTCCATAAAAAGAGAACATATTACAATATATATCTACATTCATATTACAATACTCTTATAATATAATTCTTTTTACACTAAGTAGAACCTGGCTAATTGAAGACCAATAATTATTGATGAGAATAAAACTTATTAAGTGAGATAAATTGTAACTATTACAAAATAGGAACTATCATTTTTCTTTCTCAAAACAACTCACTTTAAATCACACTTGCACCCTTATTTAAAACTGACATCTCGTCAGTCTCTTAATGAAGCACTTAAAAGTTCTACCTCCTAAACGGACAGGTTGAAATTTCCGTGTGTGGTCGAATTTTACAACAGTGCTGTCAATTTCCTTTAAGGTCTCTAACCACGCCCCTTGCCAATAATAAATGACGGTGGTTGCCATTCCAGAATCTAAAAAAAAATATTAAAGCATTATTTTATAATTTCACATGCCAATTTGAAAACAGTGTTTCGATGCGGAGCGACCGAGACACCGTAAATGAATGTAATCATCACCTAATAATTGTGGTAACAAATTGTTGATAAACTCTACCCATGACAGCGATAGGTCTTTTAATTATACAGCGGTGTCGATCAACCGAAAGAAATTGATTTTTAGGCAATTCATCAATTTCATTACCCTGTCAAACAAGACCTGGTTGAAATACGACTTGATGAGAGACTGTGTGTTTTTGTTGAGATGTATGGGGAAAATATGTCAATGACATACCCGCTAAGGATATTGCATTATTATGTATTATGATGAAATATCCTAATTAAAGTTAAATAAGTGAATATATTTAACTTTGTAAGTATCTATATATGGTGGTAAATTTATTCTTTTAATTTTGTAGGATTTCTGGTAATATGTTTTTCCTTTTATAATTTCTATATAATAAAATTTGCAGTAATAACTGAATAATTTAGTATAAATATTTCTAATAATAGCATTTTAATTGTAGAATTTCACTGATTTACATTAAAACAATGCATTTATCCTCCAGAAAAATTATTTGTAACTAGATTTACCATATAGTTATCCTTCAATACACAGTATAATAAGATAAAATTAATATATTTGAATTTCTTGAAAATAAACGTAAGGTCTTTCATGTTCCTTTCATATTACAATTAATCTTCTCTCAAAAGATTAAATCAATCATAAAATATTAAATATGGTAATTCAATTTTCTATTTCTTATAAATGCATCTCTTCAGTAATTGTTCATTTGTTTGAAACATATTTTAAAAGATTTGATCTGATACTATAAATCAAAAGCAAATAAATGTTCTGTTTTAGGAAAATAAAAGAATCAATTTGAAAAATATATTATTCTAGAATGAGGAATACACATTTTACATTTGTTTAAAAGGTTATCTTTTCTTCCAAAGAGGGCACATTTGCCCGTTAAGTACTCTGCTTTTCATAATTAATTATACATAAATTGTATGTTCACTTTTAAATCAAATTTTTGGCAGATAAATTAATTACATTTGTCGAAAAACTACCTAAACAAAAGCAGGAAATTTTGGAATTTATTTACTTTAAATCTTAATGTTTATTCCGTATGAAGAAATTGTATAAGTTTCGTATAATAGTATATAAAGAAGTTGTATTAGTTACGATTCTATACCTGTTTTAAATACTATAAACTTTAAATTGTTGTGTCAAATCAATGTTAGATATCTTATCTTAGTTGAAATGCTTACGTTTTTTTCTAATTCTCATTGTTTCACAATATATATAAAACTAAGAAGAAATTTAATTGTTGTATTTCATTTTCCTAATGAAAATTAAATGAGTTTATGATGAAACTACAAATAAAAATTAAATATTAATTAAATATTAATTGTTTAATCGAATAATTTCATCAAAATTCCATGAAGATATTGAATAATAGACTATTCTGAAGTATAATATTTCTTTAAAAGAAGCTTAAATTTTGCAATCAATCATAAACTTTTCAAGCTAAGGAAAAATAAGATAATAATGTTTGGATTCATGGAAGCAGCCACAAATCTCATCTTACAGAGCATTAGCTAAAATTATAAAATGCATATTCTTCAAGACAGTTAAAACTTTTTCGTATGTAATAAACATCTTCATAAAAAAGTGATTAAACTATAAATGGAGATACAGCCTTTTTATACTAATAAATATTTAACACTCAATACATAAAATAGTGAGTGTTTTGATAACTTTGTTTGGAAAGAAATAATGCTATAAATTTGTAAAATGAAATTAAATTGACATATAATTGTAATTGGAAAAAACAGCTGTTCTAATTAATCTCTATGAATTTTAAGCCACTAATGTGATGTGGTATAAGCATTTTTTTGCAATTTTAAAGAAATTTTATCATTTATATTCATAAACTTTCAATAGCTTTTATTAATAAAATTGCATTTAACTTTGGATAATCGAGAAAGGAGCTAAATAATGAAATTAATACATTTTCAATCTTACTTCAAAATTTCTGGTACATAAATTATGTTTTCTTAAATAATTTCAAAAAAAATTAATTATGTTTTTCTTCTCGTACTACCTAAGACACTTTTTCCAAGGTACTGTTATTTAAACGAAACGAATGTTATAATTTTGTCAGGACATTAGAAAATCTCATCATTAAGAAAAGGGCAGATTTTCCTATTTTTTTTAAATTTTCGTAAGAAAAAAACTTTTTTTATATTTCATAATTTATTATTTCATATTTGATTGTAGTTGCCTTGTGCCAGCTAAACTAGCAGAATGGGGTGTGCTGTTTCACTTTTTCAACTGAACTCCAATTTGGCATGGAGTCCAACTTCCTCAGTACACACGGGCCACAGGTACCCGTTTATAGGGTAGGCCATCCTTCACAACCCATTTATATAAGGAAAGGACAAAGGCAGAAGAGAGAGAGAAAAAGTAGATCTATGCCCAAACCGGAGTTAAGATCTCTCTATACTCAGTCAAGTTCGCTGATCATTAGACAGAGTGGGCAGCACAAATATAAATAAAAATTATAATTAAATTTGAACACATTGCATGAAATATAAACTCAATCAGAACATTTAATCCGAGCAATTACGAATGAAAATCA
>JAPDSC010037899.1:0-17752 GCA_026290005.1 Latrodectus geometricus
TACACATTTTTCAGTCAATGATTAGGATGTATGTTGTTAATTTAATCTTAATCTAATATATAAAAATAATCTGAATCTAAATTACAGGAATTAAAGTAGAATTTTATTTCTATATGTTTTGTTATTTGACACGTTTCGTCAATTAAGGAACTATTTTATTTTATCACAGTCACATCAATGTATGAGACACTCATATAAAAACATTTCTTAGAAATGCATTGAATTTCCCCATAAAATGTTTACAAAAGTATTTTTTGTAACACGATTCAAATACAAATTTATTATGTTTAAAGTAAAGTCAAAATATATGTTTAATTACATTTAAAGTATAATTAACATTTTATAAATATTGAATTGTGTTTGGTAAAACAGCGTTTTATAGAGAAACAATTTTAATTTTCATTATCTAATAATATTTTTTTATCTAATAATATTTTACCAGAAAACATCTAATATATACTTCAGTTATTTCTTATTGTTTCGGAATCAAATAAATTTTCTGCCAATAAAAGAAAATATCTGTTTTGAATTCTTAACTTATTTTAAATAATTTTAATGATAACTTTAGTTTAATCTGTAAGAATATAATACTTATTTAGAAAGAGTATAAGAAAATATATTTTTAATAAAAAATAAATCATGTTTTATCTAATAAAGAGAAAACACTTAACAATTCCGTAACCTCTTATCAACGGTAAAGGAAATGAATAATGATAGATATAATAAAAAAAGTCGAATATAATAGCTCAAAATTCGAATTTAAAAAATAGAATGTTTAACGCTATGTCACTTGTTTATTATGATATTTATTATTTTGTGAATAAACAAGGGCAAGGCTTAAAGTGTTCAAAATTCATATATCGTTAACACTTTCCTATGGCATCATTTTTGAAAAAAAAGATGCATCGCAGAAAACTTAACATTAATAGAGAACGCTTTCAAAAATAAATTTATTGGAGAAAAATATTTCTTATTAAATGATATACTGATGATATTGCTGAACGCATTTGCATTTCCAATGTAGCAATAGTTTGTTTTAAAAGTAATATTAATATCATAAATCTAAATATTTATTAAAATTTTCAACTAGAAAATATATAAGAAATCATTGAATTTTATAGCCTTACTAAATGGGAATTCCCTATAATGATGTAATAAATAAAATTATAAAAACATTAATGCAATTTTATATGTGCTTTAATAATTTATATATTAGCCTTCTTACATTTGTGTGCAGTAAGAATGTTATTTGTATCCACAAATAAACTATTTTTATATTTAAAATTGTAAGTTATAAATACAAAATTAAAACATTTTGAAATAATATAAGATTTGAAAGTAGTAATTTTCCGATTTGAATAATATTGGAAATGAAAATGGATTGCATCAATATTTTTAGATCAACTGAGGTGAAATGAATAAGCTGTTGACAACAGCAACTGCTACAAATTATATCCAAAATATGTTAACATTTGATATGTTGTTGTTGTCGTGTCTATGAGTAAGTGTGAAGTGCAAAAAACAAACAAAAAATACAAAGACTACAGTCCACCAAAAGTCTTGTTGATGAGATCTGCCAGTTCTGGAGCCCGATGGCCATGGAGGATCTCAATTGGTGGAGCTCCTAGTTTGAAGAGAGAGCGGATAATGGCTTGGCAGTTTAAGACATGATCTGGAGTTAGTTCGGATTGAGGACAGTGCTTGCAGTTGGGATAGGATTTAATACCAGTTGGTGATATCTTCAATATTTGATATAATAGGTTTAGGAAATATTGTTTGATACATTCATGAAATATTTAATTATATATTTCATGAATATATCAAACAATATTTCCTAAATTAATATTATTTTAATTGGTTTTATTTAATAATTTTCTTATTATTTTTAATGGAAATATGTGTTTACAATTTGTTAAATAATTGGAATAAAATGATTGATAACATCACCAGAAGCACACTGAAATTTCTATACTCACTGAAACAATCATTTTGAAAAAGAAAAAAATGTTTGCTTCGATATTTCAAAATTAATTAATAGAACTTTATTTTTATGCTTGTTTAAAAATGTAGAGAATCTTTTTTTCAACTTTGAATTTCAATTAAATTTTACTGAGATAATACAATGTTATGTGTATGGTTTCTATTTACTACATTTTACAGAATTATGAAAAAGATATTGAAATTCTGAAATAGCTAAAGATGTATTTTTAATGTTTTTTCCCTATTCAAAATGAATACAATGAAAGCTTTATAGCAAAATATTGTAAAGTCAAGGATAAAAAATAGATTAAATTTAAAACTATATAAATATATTAAATTTCATAAAAAATAATTGTATCTATTTATATAATAATGATGCCTTAAATTACTAAATGCACATGCATAATTCAAAATATAAGTTACTTTGTTCATTTCAAATATTTGATTCAGTTTACAAAAACAACACAGAAAAGTTCATACAATAACGAGAGTCTTGTCAGCAGCAAAATTAGATAAATATTAAATGTGTGGTGAAAACTAATCTGATTTTATATTTGCCGTTTTACCTAAAAGCTTTAGTTTATTCCTGATAGAATAAGTTTGAGAAAAGAAACAAACGCAGAAGTCAACAAACTGATGAAAATTTATATTAATGATTCTAATTCTTTTATAAGAGGGAATATTTTAATTTTTAATCTTTTGCTGAATTCGTTGAATATCATTAAGATTGATTTTTTTTCTGCCCATATTATTAAATTTAATCTGCATATTATTGAAGCTAAAAAAATACAATAGATAATACTTGCTTTTATTTTATCTGAATCACTTCAGGGCATAACGCTAAAACAATTAATTGCAATTTTCAATAGGAAAAACAGATAAAATTTTAGCAGTATTCTTGCATTTGATACTTTTTATAAAAACTAGATAAAAAGTGAAGTATTTTATTATCTCCTCCTGTTAATTAAGCAAATACTGATTTACGCAGAATATTCGCTTCCTTAAATTCTTTGTATTTTGCTATAATAATGTATTCTCAGTTTTTAAGAAATTAGCTGTGATAATTGTCATTTTCTTATATTTTTCGTGAAATAAATATATTTGAAACATATGGAGTTCCATTTCATTTATGTTATTTGATAATTTATTTGTTGAAGTTTATGAAAATGTACTAAAAAAAGCCATAATATTTTAATATTTATTTAATCGTATTATTAATTAAAATACCATATTTTCCCGCATATAATACCTCAGCGGCGTATAATCTGTGGCAATATTTTTCGGCGAATAATTGAAAATATAAGCTGTTGATAATATGAGTGCCCCATAAAATAAAAAGCAAAGTATGATTTAAAAAATATATAATAAATTGCATAGAAAATAACATTTATTACGAAAAAGAGCTTCTTGGATCCACCTAATAAACTGAGATGAAAGCAATATATCGATCAAGAGCAATAATTCCGAAAAAATTCTAGAGTAAAATTATAAAATTTACCAATTTTTAGTATCTATTAGATACTAAAATTTACTTTTTAAACGAGGTTAGGTAAATTTTAAAAATAAAGTCTCTTCCTTAATAATTAAATGAACGAAATGTATTATTTTTTGACTGTGTATTGGATACAATTGTCTATTGTTCTATGTATACTTTGTTTTTCGTTTCACATTAACATGTTTGGCACCATTTTTTTTTTTTTTTTGCTTTTGCTATAGCTTTAAATTTAAAATCTGCTGTGTAATTTAAGCGTTTTTGCAATATTATATAATATATAGTAATATTTTTAGATCTAAATAGCTCACGTCAAGGTAAAAATCGAAATAATACTAGTGAATTGCAACAGTAACATCTTTCCAAGATACTTAATTCGTTTTTGAGCGTCATTGGACAAAGCTGACTATTGCTAAAATAAGTCAGCCGTGTCGTAACACATGTTACTTATTTTATGAAACATGAATAGTATATTTCTTTCAAAACTTTCTTGTAAGCTTTTCAAATAAAGATTTTTTTTTTTTTTTTTTTTTTTTTTTTTTTTTTTTTTAAATCAGATTACCAGTAGTGGCGTATATGATGCACAACAAAATGCAGAGCTTTTTAACACATAATCTTCGTATTATATACAGAAAAATACGATAACTATTTTCATTAATATATATAATTCAATTTATTTATTATACGAAAGAAAGAACTTTTCTATAGTTGCTAACAAAAATATTTGATATGTAACAATGCTTTTTGCTTACAAAATCCTGTCCTAAACAGGCTATTATGTTGCTGTACGAATCATAATTATTTACAAGTACCAGTAAGAGAAGTATTCTGAGCCCCTTTTTCTCAATAATAAGATTTGATGGCAATAATTCAAAACATGCTGTAAAATCTCGGATATTATTAGTTTTGAGGAGTACGTTCTGAAATAGATTCTCGTATCACACATAACATAACGTTCATGAAGAATATGATAGTAAATATACAAATTATTTAGATGACAGTGTCTAACGTTTATCGTATCGAAAATGCTAGTAACAATGGATGGATAGTTGGATTAATGATGTGTTACGATTTTCAAATATTCTATTTCTCTATTTATTTTATCAATCTAAATGTAGTATTTTAATTGGTATTAAATGTAATATAATCAATGACTGCCTGGTAAGCATTTTACTATACTGAAATAAAAATCAAATGATCCATAAGTAAGTGAATTGTTGACGAAAATGTATGTCTTATAATAATGCGGAATAGGAAAATTGCTCTAAGTAGTATGCCAAATGTATTCCATTTTTCTCATGTAATGATGCTTATAGTACAAACAAGAAATTGCAGTTATTTCAAGGAACCAATTGTCACCTTTTACACCTTTGACGCTGCAATGCGTAACAGTATTTTTTTTTTTTTTGAGATACATTTTACAATTAATTTCTATTAAATTATGCTTCAAGTTCTACAGACCAGACATTCTTCGGCTTAACACAAAAACAGGAATGATTGACAACTCATTTAGATATAAAAGTAAACTGAAGCTCAAACAAACACTACAAAAATAATGCATTAAGAAACTTTGACTTGTTACAAGACCATGATTTTTTCTTCACTTCATATAGATTTTGTGAAATCATCCTTCATGTATAGCTACGCTAAAAGGCAAACAGTTCTTACACTATCCAGGTAAACATGAAATGTATTTCCATCACATATATATTTTATTTCCTTTACTATAGTTTATAAAGATGTTTTTAAATTTTTGAAAGGAACATAATTATTCAATTTATTCTGAAATAGAAATGAATTAGTGGAATGCATGTCTATCCAATGTAAATAATATGAAGGTGAACAAATTTTCCCTTTTTTTATGTTCCCTTATATTATTCGTCACAAGTTTATAGCATATTTATCTCGATTATATAAAAATATTTTAATATTTTCAACATAAGAAGGTAAGTCAATAAGGATATATATTTAATTATGCGACTCAAAAAATATATAAAATTGATGTAAAAAGTATATCATCTTAAGGTGATTCATGAAAACATATCCCAAGTGAATTCAGTAGCGTTTCAGCAATGTTTCACACAAAAAATTGCATGCAAGTTTCTTTTCGTTTCACTTCACACGTGAATGCGAAATTTAAAAAGATTCTTATCCTTTTGCAAAAGAAAACTTGTTTCTTGTGAAGAGTGAATTCCTTTTGTGTTGACAGAAAATATATTTTCCTTTTATAACTGTAATTCTGATATATATTTCTTTAAAACAGATTTTTTATAAGCCTGATTTTCTTCAATTTTGTTGGCTTTTTTTCATTACACATTAATCAAATGCTTGTGTAATTTCTATCATAGCACTTTTAAAACTGCATTACTTTTTATGCTTAAACATTTAATTAGAGAATATATTGGGTTTATTATCGATAAACTAAAATATTTTAAACATAGAGAGAAAAATGATTACTGTTTCAAATATTTCAATAAAATAATTACTATTATCCTATTATTTAAGTCATTATAATAATTTTTGAGTTTCTTTTATTGAACATAAAAGTTTATACTTATAAACTTAATTCCTGAAAGGACAATATCAATAATACAATATATATTTTAAATTTTAATCTTTAAATTTTTTGTATCTCATTATTTTTACAATACTTTATGTAACTGGAATATTTAAGGAAAACATTGATGGAAGCCTATATATAAATATTTCATAATATTCTTAAATTATTGAAAAAAATTCAATTATGCAGAACTTTTTGAAGATGTGGTCGTACGTAATGTAGGATGAATCATATATGGGAATGATTATTTAATGTTTTAACTTCCAACTTTTATTAATTTATTTCATGTCTTAAAAAATTTTTGGAAGACAGATTTTGGCCACATTAAATGTGTAAATCAACTAATTATACTGTTATGAAGTGAATACTAAAAAAAATATATTAAAAATAAAGTGGATGAATTAAAAATATATTATAAATTAAATTATTGATTTATTTTCTTCAAATTTTTACAATATCTTAACACTTTTAACAAAAAAGCCTACATATATTTAAATATTACATATATAATTATATTTGTTACAATATTCATTTAATTTATACTTATATAAGTACACATATACATATAGAGTGATTGAAAAAAAACTTCATTCTTCTGAGATTTTCTATTGTTTCTTGTTTGATGTTCTATTTTTTTAATCTTCCAAAACATTTTTAAGAACTATTATTTGTATTTGTTAAACTAAAGCTGTGAGGCTGATGCATAATAGTAGATATCTTGATTTTTTTGTTGTATCAAAATGTTTCAAATTCTTTTATTGATAAGTTTTTTCTAGCGAAGAAAGATAGCTGCATTTATAAAACAAACTGAGCCTTAAAACTTTACAATTATCACAACTATTTGTTAAAAAGAATAATGTATGTGGTTAAAATAACACTGAGAAAATGAATATACAAGGTCTTATCATAATTCACTTAGACCAGTGATTCTCACCTGTGGGGTGCATCCCCCTAGAGGGGCACAAGCATATCCAAGAGAAAATGTTATTTAAAAAAATCAAATGACTGAAAGGAAAAAACTCACACACACATAAAAACAAAATACATTTCGACATAATTAATAATTAATTTAATAATTTAAAACAACCTTCTAAATTAAAAACAAATTTGATAATTATTAATGATTTCCTTTGGCCTGTCTTTCAGAGCAAACTTTTTCGAAGGACAGTTTAATATTAGAAATAGACACTCTCTCTCTCTCTCTTATTTTTCTTTATTTAGCTGAGATCTATATTTTGTCTTCAAAGAAGCCACCGCAGAAAATCCAGTTTTACAAAGGTAAGATGTTGAAAATGGTAATAGAATGCCAAATGTCCCTTGTTTTTAGTGCAGAAAACTCATCATAAATTCCTCCCAAAATTCAAAGAGTTATCTATTACTAAACTGTCTTTTGGTTTCACCACTTGCAGTGAAGTCTATGATCTATCTAACTTTTCTTGCTTTAAAATTCTGCTCCACAATTCCAATTTCCTACAAAAAGCCTTAACTTTATCACTTATATCCAATATATGTATATTTGCTCCTTGCAGTTGAAGATACAAGTTATTTAATTTCTCGAATATGCCGACTATGTAGTTCAATTTCATCACAAATAAACTATCGCGAAAATTCTCAACTTCCGGTCTGTTTTCCTCTTCTAGGAAAACGGCGATTTCACCTCTTAATTCATAAACATCTTGCAAAAATTTCCTTCGTGATAACCTTCCTGCTTAGCAATAAAATAGTAACGCTGAATGTACATTACTCATGTCTTTACAAAGTGAGGAAAAGATTCCTGATTTCAGGGGTCTCATTTTTATATAATTTACAACGGTTACAACCGTAGTTAACACAATATTCATATCAGGACTCATTTCTTTGGAAGCCAAAGCTTCTCTGTAGATCATGCAATGTGTCCAAAGTCACTGTGGTGATTTTTGTTTCACAAGAGCTTGAATACTTTGGAATCTTCCGGACATAGAACGAGCACCATCAGTGCGTATTCTGACGCAATATTTCTATTCTATGTTTGCCTCGTTCATAAAATCATTCAAGATACCAAATTATATGAGTGCTGTTGCTTTGAGTTCTATTGGTTTGCAAAAAAGTAATTCTTCTACTTCTGACAAATCATCACAAAATCTAACATAAGCAATGAAATGAGCACCTTTATTTCTATATGTTGCTTCATCGAGTTGTAGTGAAAACAGTTTGTCACGCAACTTCTACAAAAGCTGACACTCTACATCTTTCAGCTATATCAGCAATGCGACGGTCAACAGTATCATTTGAAAGAGGTATAGACTGCAATTTTTTTCTAAAATGATCTCCAAACATAATTTCCACAATCTTAATTGCGGCTGGCAAAATAAGCTCTTCACCAATGGTGTGAGGCTTTTTACATCTGTCTATTTTATATGAAACTTTGTAAGAGGCAATTAAAGATTTTTCCTTCACAACCAAAGTTTTTTAAACAATGATTTTTGCTTTTCATATGATTTTAATTTTAATTCAAAAAATTATTTGGGTTTGTTTACGTACTCACTATGAAGCGTTTCCAAATGTCGTTTAAGTTTATTAGGTTTCATGCTGTCTGTCACCAACATTGTTGAGCAAATGATACACAGGGGCCTTTCTTCTTCATTTACCTGAACTAGTGAACCCAAAATTTAAATATTCTTGATAATATTTTCTTGGTTTTATTTTCGCAACCACTCTCGTCTGTATATTTTTTATGCTTGTTTATCGTCTACGTCTCGCTTCCGCCCGCTTAAATATTTATCCATGATTCTGCATAAGTCTGCTGTCGTGAATATTTAATATGGTGAATTGCAATTGCACGAAAATATATATAACATATACATTCAGAATAGATTCAATAGCGATAGAAGGATCGACTTGAATGAGATTGTCTGGAATTGAAATTGACATCATAGAGCTTTCTCCTTCTCCCTATGAGAAAACATTTGTTCATATCTGCGCACGCTCCTAAATAAACTTCTAAGCTGACCAGACAAATTGAAACTTCTTCCGAAACCATGAGAATGCTCCACATGGAGGGACGCAAGAGCATTAAAAAGGCATAGGATTCTTGTTTTTTCAATGCTGAGAATTGGTGTTGCAAAATGTCAATAAATTTCCGTACTCTTGGTAATTTTTAAAGTTTAAAATTAAGGTTTAGCGCCAAAAAAATACTCAAAATACATTATAATTGCATACAGTTTATTGTATGTGGTGAAGAGGAGGGCATAATAAAAATTATGATTGAAAATTGGGCAGTGAATAGTAAACATTGTAGTTGAGAAACATTGACTTTGACAAATAGAAAAAGTGCCAGTTCAAAATAATAGACGTAAAACAGTTTTATATGAAGACTACAAAAATATGCTTTTGAAGCAGTTACGTTTCATCAAAATTAACAATTTTTTCCTTTCACTGTTAAATTTTCGAGAAATAGAGGCACCAATAAATTTAAGCTGAGTTTTCTTTTCAAATTTTTAATTATTCTTTGCTAAGGGCAGGAGATTAGTTTTGGTATGAGTCAGTTACATAAATTCCACATTCCTTTCTTCCATTCTACGCTTCATATCTTTGTTCAATTTCTAAGGAGTTGAATGTTACAAAAAATAAACAAAAAAATAATGGTTGAGGAAAAACATCATTGTCTACTTTTAAAATCAATGACATTTTTTTTAAATTATAAAAATTAATAATTTTTATGATAATTTAGAAAGCTTACTAAGTGCATACCTTATAAGAATATTATAGTATCAAACGCATAGTTATTATTTCTAGAATGAAATTATAATTATTCAAATAATCAACGGAATATGTTAAATACATCAATCGCTTAGTAATAAAACGTAATTCAATATTGGTTTTACATCTTAAATAAGCAAGTTTCCTGAAGAGTACTGTAAAAATAAATTTCAAACAAATAAAAAAATACCCATTACTTATATACAAATAATAAATGAGTTCTAATATTTAATTAAAATGAACAATGTATAAATATTCTTTTATTGAAATATTATTCTTTTAAATACGATGGATATGATCTTGCTATATGGAATGAAGTGACAAATGACATTAATTTATCCCTATAAATTAATTACATTTATTCACATAATCAATAAAATAAAAATACATTCCAGTCCATATCAACTACAATATTATATCTTATTATGCATTAAAATATTTAGCTATTAGAAATTATTATATTTAAATCTTAAGCAAGGTATGTTAGTTATTATTTCAAATAATTCAAAAAACGAGATAATTTCAGTTTAAAAAAAAATATATGGAAGTTTATTTGTTTCTTTCAATATTTTTTTTTATCAAATTTAACATAAATTTTGTATATTAAGGCTTATATTTCTATCAGAATATTTGATGTCAATAAAGCAAATTTTATACACATCTAAATATGTATCTATCTGTCTGTTTGTGTGTGTAATAAAATTGATTAAATAACAAAGTAAAATCTGCAAGAAACTTTAATGGAATAAATGAAAAATAAAGTAATTAGAAATACTCAAATAAAAAAAGATTTTTAATAAATTAAAATAACTTTTCTAAAATCAACGAGATAAATGATGTGATGACAAAGAAAAAAATAAAGTGATAAAAATGCAATAAGTAGAAATAGACACATTAAACAAGAAAGCTATGATAAATATTTTAGTTAAAGAAAAAATAAATGATAATAAAACTTATTAAATAGCAATGTAAAATCCCTTAGAAATGCATAACAGAATAATTAAAAAAATAACTAGAAATACTTAAACTAGAAAAGATTTTAAGGAAATTACACAAAAGTTTCTAAAAGATGATGAATCATTTAGAAAACAAAGAAAAACAATTAGAGTAATAAAAATAAAATAAGTAAAAGTCGAAATTAAAATCAGTGGCATGAAAAAAATAATTAATAAATACACTCCTTTTCATGAGGGAAACAAAGATCAAGAAGGCATTTCGAATTAATTCGTATAAGGATTCTATAGAATAAGCAATACACAAATGTATTTCTCCCAACTATTTTGAATGAAAATTTAAAATACCCCTTGAAAAGATATCTTACAGACACTTGCATACAGCACACATGCACAAGCGCATAACTTTATTATAATATGAAATTTCATAATATGAAAGTATTTATTTCCCAGTCATATTCCTTAATATATTATTCATAAGTTTCAATATTTTTTTTCAACTTTTTTATTTTCTTTGTTTGATAATATTAATATAATAATTTAAGAAAATATACTAGCCTGTATTTAAAATGAAAAGTATTGCATTGTCATTATATAAACATTTCTTAATTTAGTATATATCAGCCTAATGATTCCACGAAAATGATATATTTACATTGTACTCCAAATATGAATAAAAATTTAGATTTCTTACAGTGTTAAAAGCATCTTTATCATAGGTTAAAATTTGTTTCTTAGTATAAAATTTTGAATTGATGTAAACTGAGTCTTGTAGCAAAATTATTTTTTTTAACCATTCAAAAATGATACATCTATGTCTCATTCTATGTTGTATTCACACTGCTGATCACCATAAAATTAGCACCTTGAAATAATCATGCAAAAAACATGAAATTTATAATATGCGACTTCACAGAGCTATTTAAGGCTTTTAAATTTCGATGATTTCAACTTCAGAAATTGTGTTTTTTGTGTTAATTTAATAAAAACGATCAATTACGACTCTTAATGTCATTTTTTATCAAGTTCGACAGAGGAAGCTTAGTGGCTTACCGAGATTGTGAATTACATTTCAGGGAAATAGGTAGTCGTGTTGGACGAAACAAAACAACAGTAATGCGGATATGTGATCGTTGGATGCAAGACAGTACGACGGACACACGTGTTCGATCACATCCACCTTAGTGCACCACTTCAAGTGATGGCAGGCAAATTCTGCACATGGCAGTGAGGGGTCGCGCAGCCACATCATGAACCGTAGCACAACACATTCAGTCAGTAACGTATCATCCATGTCTGCGCGTACCATTCCACGCCGTTTACAGCAAAGTTGTTTATCTGCAACATGTCCATTGCTTCATCTACCTTTGACGCAGAACCACAGACGTCTCCGGAACCAATAATGCAAAGAAACAAGGATATGGCTGGCAGAATGGAATGAAATTGTCTTTACTGACGCGTCACACCTTTGTCAGCAGCACTACGATGGTCGCATTCGAGTCTGGAGACACCGTGGAGAGAGGATGCTGAACAGTTGCGTAAAGCACAACCATACTGATCGTGCGCTGAGTATTAGGGTATGGGGCGGCATTGGATATCACTCTTGTTACTGTTTAAAGTCGGATATGTAGCGCTAACTGCTTAAAGTACCGGCAATGCTTTCTTTAAACAGTTAGCGCTACATATCCGAGTTGATGGGGCCAGTTGTCTTTCCTTACTTCCTTGGCTTATCCACAGCGATATTTCAACTGAACAATGAGTCACCACACATTGTACGTGTTATTGACGGTTTCTTCATCAATCCCCAGATTGTATTTTTTTCCCTGGCTGGCTCGCTTTCCAGATCTTTGGCTGATGGAAAACATGTTGTCCATGGTCATTTAACGATTGACTTAGATTATAACCCCAGCTAAGTCAACCAGATCAACTTTGGTAATGTGTGGAAGCTTCTTGGTTTTTTGTACCCGAAGAAATTATTCAGAGTCTCTTTGAATCAGTGCCAAGGCTTGTGACAGCGGTGATCTGCAATAATGGCTGCTGATTTTTGCAGGAACTATACTTCACAGAAGTCTATAAATTTAATCATTTGATTCATGGTCAAATTTTTTGTAACATTTCTTGTCTTTCTTGATGTTGCAATTTGGATCACCAGCAATGTATATAAAAATTAAATAATATAAATAATATATGTCTTTATTTTATTTACCTTTATAGTAATAAATTGGTTTTCAATTGCATTTCATTGATTCTTTATAATATCTAGTCATCTGTGAAAGGATGACTAAAATATGCTTCATTTTTAGTTGTGTGATTAGGATACAAGCATGGATACAAAGCAATACTTAAATTTGCATTTTATTGAAATCCACGTGTTTTCAACGAATAGCTCTTTTTGACATTAATATATGGGTAACTTCTTCCGATATTAAGATAAGTATATGAGAATCATATCCAAATAATTTCCTTTTATAATCTTTCATTTTAGTTTTGTTGCTTTTAAATAACGAACAGAAAAAAAAATATATCATGTTGTAAAATTAGGTTTTTCCGTCTCCACTGAATTAGTTGGAAAAGAAGTTGAACATAATGAACGAAACTAAATTAAAAATAGATGAAATTCCTCTTGCCGTCAGTTAAAATTGTAGTTGATATTATGAGAAAATTTTATTCAGATTAATCTGAATTAGGATCTAAATTATTGCGATAAATATCTTTTTCGTTACTTTGGCTTAAAGTAAAACTGGATATAAAATAATAAAATGAAAACAAATGAAAAATAATATAGAGAATATACGGAATACTATGTATGCAACGATATAGAACAGAAATAATATTGAATTATTTTCCCAAACTTGCCAGATTAAGTGGAAATTATGTATGTGACTATTTGCATATTATTCAAAATGAAGATTTGAATGTTTGTTTGGGTTTTAAGTATCACTTTAAGAAATTTAAAATATTCCCCACTAAAAAATTCTAAATAAAAGGAAATACTGTTTTAGTACGTTACACTCTATTATTAGAAATTTTAATTGTATTGTCAATTGTGGAAAATGTTGATGAAAATCTAGATATCTTTCTTGAAAAGTAAACATTTGTTTTCTGTTCTAAAAATAAAGTTTTACAATCAGAAAATTTTCATGTTTTTAAGCAATATTTAATATCTTTCGCATTTATGTCCCTTCATAAATAAACTACTTAAGAACGCAAATTTTCATTCTTTATTTATACCTGTAAAATTTAAAATTTTGGATACATTAATGGTTAAATTTGTGCACAACATCCATAGTAAAATAATGTCAAGTCTACAAACATTCAATTTAATAGGAATCAATTATTAAACGGAGGGATACAATTAATATATATTAAAAATATTGACACTATTGCAAAATTAAATTTCTTTATCGTGATTGATAATATTTTTTGAACAAAATTTCTTAATCATATGTTCAGTAGATTTAATTTAATTTACTTTATAATAAGATCAAATACTATTTTGATGAATTTGTAGCATTTTATTTATATTCATATTCATATTCTCAACGTCATCCAAAAACATTCTATGCTAAAATATAATAAAAGAGTGTCAAACAAATCTTATAGTAGATTAATCTGTTATAATACATTGTTGGCAAAATTCTGGAATCGTTATTTTAAAAACGAATTTAAATCAGTTATTTAGATTAAATATAACATTGAGCGATAGCATATAAGCAATTTCAATCAATTAAAATAATTTAAAGCAAGGAAACCCACTGAATATGAAGAAAACAGTGTTAATTCAGTTTTCGATTTAATAATTTTATGCTACAAAACTCATAAGATGTACAATACTATAGTAAAATGAATTAATGAGTTATTAATGCATTCTTTGTCTAGTAATACCTGCATAATAAATATTAAAATATCATTGTTAATGAGAAAAACTAAATTACAAAATAAGCAAAGTTAATAAAAAAGGAAAATTTAATTAGTTTTAAATTAACTTACATTGAAGTTTCATCTGACAGATTCATGTTTTTCTTAATATTAAATAAAATGAATTTTTTGCTCCATTACCTAGAAATATCTCTTTTAATTCAGAAAAATCCTGAAGTAATATTCAGTAAAAACGAAAAATATACGTTACACAGCTACAAAAGTATAAAAAATTCACAAGTTAGAATAACAAAACCATTTTTTGAGTGAGAATATATAAAAACAGATCCGTTTCAATACCTTATCTCTTCAGCGAATTTTTGTTGAAAGATTTGCTGGCAAGTATCTTTCCATTTCTTTTCACACGTGAATACGAAATTTCAAAGGATATTTCTGTCCTTCTACTGATAAGGAATCTTTTTTGTAGTAAAGAATTCATCTTTTATGCTGTTTACGGCGAGTACTTTTTCTCTTCTTTCTTATATAATTCCCTCCGTTATTTCCCTTAAAAAAGTATTTTATTATTCACGTATTTTAAAACATTCTGTGTATCTCTTTTCTTATCTTCTAAATCCACAAGTTCTTAGCTTTAAATGTTAAACTGAGAATACCAAAACTATCATAAACTATCATGAGAATTAATTTAATGGAGATTAGTTTCAAAAATATCCAACGAATAAATATTAATCAGTTGAAAAGACATTAGTAGTGAAATTGGGTTCGTAGTTACAAATATTGTATGAAATATTGTCACTTCCTTATACATTTATGAATTTCTAAATACCCAAACACAATTATCATGCTTATGTCAACAAATATGGTAAATATTAATTCCGAATCTTATTAAACTCACAGTATTATACTGATATCATTCATTTCTTGAGGTAATGATTGTTATTCAATGAATATTATACAAATATTTGCGAATCAAGACAAAATTAGCATTACATCAGGCGGACATCTCAGTTGGGATATTTATGTATTTCATCACAAGTAAAAACAATTATTTTAACAGAATATATTGAAATGAGTAATTAAAGTCAAATATCACAGTATTTCAATATGTATACACTTTTAATAATTTTTTCAAGTTTAAAACCTAAGTATATGGATATTTTCTTCTTAAAAGATAGATAAGATTATAATAAATACTCATTGCTATAATGATGAATATTTAACTTTAAGTTTAATAATTTGTTCAACGTGATGCTATGGAAAAAGATGAAAATCAAGAACATTTTCTATTTTATTCAAAGCTTATAATGAAATAAGTTCTGTAATTTTCACTCAAAAAAATTGATACGTTAAATGCACTGTCAATATACATATATATATTAATAACATGTAAACTATCTAAAAATGATAAAAATTTCAAAATAAAATATAACTAATAAGTGAAATTAAATATATAATTAAATATATGTAATAATATAATTATTTCTATTATACTTTTCATTAGAGTGTTTATCATTAAAATCAGTAATCACATAAGCTAAACTAGTTATTTAAGGAATATGGAATGTAAAAATGTGCTGTTACATATAATTCCGCACTATATAAATTTGTGCATTTTTTTATTCTTAATATAATTTATTTGAATACAGTTAATATTTATTAAAAACAAAAAAATTATATAGAACTAAAAAAACAGCCGAAAAATGTAGAGAATGTATAAAGGCAAAAATTTTCTTTGTAGAAAAACTTGTAGCTAATCTCAAGTTTGTAAAAAGGATCTATAAATATTTATTGCTTTAGTTTCGAAGATTTTTTTCTCTGTAAATGATGATTTTTGGCTCCAAACTCTTATTAATGTTTTCTTTGAATTCTGCAATTTTTTCTTATACTTTATTATTTATAATATAAATTAATTTAATTTATTTATTCATATCAAACTTTGCTTTCTTAAATGATAATCTTTAAACTTTGCTTCTTTAAATATAATATTTATCTAATGAAAATCTTGAATATATTTATCCTTAATTTGAGTTTTCCCGTTTTCAGATAAATTGAATTTAAAATGTTAAAATTTCTTTTTTATGTCCATTAGCAAATTTCATGAAATATTTATATTCGGCAATAAATAAAAAAGTTACGAATTTCATTTTAAAAACTATGAATATTCATTATTATTTAAATTTAAGAAATTACTTATTCAATTTCAAAATATTTTTAAATTACAATTACAAAATATGAAATAAAATGGTCACATGCTATACTATCAATTTTTATTAAAATGTATAAAAATTAATTTCAATGGTTACCATCCACTGTGTAAAGACAATTAATATAAAAAATAATTCTTATTTATTCGTACAGATAAGTTTCCTTTAAATTTATTTTGCGGTATTTTTTTTACATAAAAATATAAATTCTAAGGAATGTTAACTAAAACAAACATTAAAGGTTTACACATAAAACTACTTCTAAACATAGGCAAACGTAATATTTTAATAAAAATTTCTATATATATATAAAATTCTAAACTTTTTATTTATTCGAACATCGGTATGTTCTTAGCATAGTCGTTAAACACTAACGCTGGGTAAGTATTTTTAAAAATGAAATTTTTTAATTCATTAACTACAATTTATTATACATATGTGAGAAACTCAAAAGTCATGCATAGTCCTAAAAAAAATATTAGTTTGGGGAAAAAGTAATCCATTATTTTTTCGGTAGACGTATGTAGTGATCGATATCTCGTGAGGTATTTTTTAAACAATTTCAGATTTATGCTCGTTAGAAAGGTGATATTTGACACTAAAATATCCTCTTGCGGTTTTTTGTTTGATTAATTCAGTTACGAGTACAAAGTTTCAAAAATGGAAGACAACAAACAGAAAATTCAATACATTTTTGTTTTTCTCTTGTAATGGCGAAAAAGATAGCCGGGTGGCTAAAATTGTGAAAGGTTTTTATCGTCCTATATAAGACTGCAACAACCAGTTACGTACAATTTTTGTTTCGTCGATTCCGTTCGGGTATTTTTGATGTTAGAGATGCATTTTGCATGTGGATACAGCATCGTCGAAAATGTCTATAAAATATCAAAAATGATAGAAGTTAACCGCATGTCAGCAGTCGTAACGCGCAAGACCTAAAAATCTACTT
>JAPDSC010037904.1:0-12023 GCA_026290005.1 Latrodectus geometricus
TTTATTAATTTTGATTATAGTCATTTTATTCCTTAGAAATTAGCAAAATGTTTTACTTTATTTCTCCACCAAGTATAAAAAAAATAATAGCATCAATACTTTCTTCCAAAAATGGTAGTTTCGTACTGCTTGTTTTTACTTTCTTTTTACTGATATATGCATTTTGGTAGGAGTAAAACAGATGTTGCAGTCTAAATTTGATCAAATATTCAAAAATTGCTAACATCCTTAATCTGATAAAAAAAAATTCTATTGTGTGTAAATGTTAAATTAATTAGTCATTTTTAAAAGCCAGAATCTTTTTACAACTCTAGCTTTTTACTATATGTAACTATTATAGTTTATGGTATTTATATCTTTAGATAATATTATAACATCGAAAATTAAATTTTTTTCATAATAAATTATATATTTGCTTTAGTTTTGAATAATAATTATTGTTTTAAAGAAAAGATTTGATGAAATATATACTCAGAATGAAGTTTTAAATAATAGAAATTATTAAAAAGCTGCATTATACATAATATTTTATTTACCTTCCACTATTAAGCAAAAATAATTCTCAATCATTACCACCCTCAGGTGAAATATAAGCTGTGGACCTAAATCAAAATCACTGAATAAATTAAAATGACCATATACAAGTTATATATTTTTATTTATATTTAACCCCTTTGCGCCGACAGTCACGTCTACGTGCCAGCAGCAAACGCACTCACTTCCCGGCCGACACGCAGGCGTGGCAGAGCGTTTTCCCGTTCAGCCTCAACTGTCACATATATGTGTCAGTGTCCTGGAACGTTTTAAAAACTATCATTTCTGCCACAAGAGGGCACTGTATGTCCATATGGTTTCAGATTCATGCACATTAGACCTACTCAAAATGAGAGAAGCATGACTCACATACATATTCTTTTGATTATATAAACAAAAGAGGAAATAAATGTTTCCGAATGGTGTGCTTTATGACATCTTTTTAAATTCGCACGTGGTAGTAGTTTATTGTAAGAAGAGAAGTTTTATTTTCGCTAAAGCATTAGATATTTCGATTTGCAGCTTTTAAAAAATTATTAGATCTTGTTAGACGTGAATTCTTTCTGTTTTTACCGTTGCAATATCGAAGCGTCGAAAATATTTAACAGTGCATGAAACAGCAGAAATGATGCAAAATATTTCAGACATTGATTCTTAAACAGATTCTGATAGTAGTTATAGTGATAGTATGATATATTCTGATCATAAAGAATGTGGCATTGATATTTCGGAAATTTCATGGATTTAGGCTTAATAGCAAAAAAGCCCCCAGCCCTGGACAGACGCTCGCGTAACCCAAACAACCATGAAGATCCACATGACACATATAAGAGATATCTCTTAGACATTTTATTGGATATCGTTTTGTCTCAAAGATATCCACACGATATCCAAATATCTACGACATGTCCACCAGTTATCTAAAGGGTCGCAGCAAATGGATGTCTGATGGATATTTGGATATTGTGACATCTACTGGATGTAGCTAGGATAACCTTTGGATATACGTTAGACATTCATTAGATATTTCAGATGTTTTGATATCCATATGCAATTAAATACGGCGTCTAGGAGATATCTAAATAAGATCTAATTGGATGTATATATATATATATCTTTTTATTCTTCAGAACCTTTAAATTTTCCAAAATGTTACAAAAGTGAAATAGAATTGTAATACATATAAAATTTTTCCTTTTTTAAGTAAATGATAGTTTTTTTTTGCAAAATATTTAATTTTTATAAAACACATTCAAAATTAAAATTTTATTATATTGCCCATTTTTTTAAATTATATGTAAGTTTTTTCTCATACACTTTATTGAAATCATGAAATAAACAAAATAAAATTTCTAGAAAACATTGCTTATAATTCAAGAATAGTTTTTTATAACATTATTTACTTACTACTAGTTCTCCATTCTTTTTCTATTCATAATGGAAATACTTTTGACATCTAAATAAGGAAATTTTTATTTTTGAATGTAAAGATAATTTTGTTTACCAAAGATAATTATGTTTGGTTTGTCACTCAATGGTCATTTTTTGCACACCATAGCTTATGTTTACACGTGGTAATAACCTTGCATCTTATATCAAAACAGCTTCACATGTTTGAATTTTCTTAAAATAGATTTTTAAAAAATTGCAGAAATGATTGAACCCGAAATCATTTCTATATAAACATCAGTATTATAGTTCTATTAAAGAAAAGCAAATTCTCTTTTAATAGACCCAGTGCTAAAATATTTTAGGAAAAGACAAATGTGATCTATCCAATTGAAATAATGTACATATTTATTTATTTTTGAATTCTTTAATGACAATTGACCTGTATGATATCAACATACAAATCTAGGTAATCATAAATAAAATTAAACTTTCAAATTAAAAAATTACAGCTAGGTTTAATATGACTTGATATTTTTGTGTATTACTTATTTTAAAAGTGTAGAAAACCTGGGTTTCAAAATGTGTGGTATGTTTTGCCTTTTGTACCAAAATTTTATGAAAGCTGCTACTAAACATTTAAGTATTTCAAACTCAGACACTTAAATTTTACTTTAAGACTCTTGAATCTCTAGTTTTAAAAACATTGAACTTCCTTATTGCAATTTTTAGAGTAAAAAATATTATATTATCAGAATAAGTTCATACAAAAATGCTTTATTATTTATTATAAAAAAACTTTATGCTTATCTATTTTTCCATGTACATATTATTTGACAAATTTTTGTCTTCACTTTAATTTAAAAAAAAAAAAAAAAAAAAAAACTTAATGCAAATCATGTAGGAATGTTATAATCTGTTGGCTTCTTTTCCCTTTCATTTTTACTTATTATTTATTTCTACCTATTAAATGATGTAATTTTTATTCTGCCAGATAAAGCTAGTTTGTACGCACAATTGTAGTCTAAAGAGGATAAATTAATAAGGATTTAAGCTCCATAATGAAGCTTGCTTGGTTGGGTTTTCAGGCGCAAGGTCTCGAAAAAGGACAATATCCAGGATGCCCAAAGGACAATGCCAGCTCTATATGAAGAATAAGTATATTAAACACTTTTAATAGAACAATTCACCTGTACAAATTTTGAAAACTTAAAAATTATGTTTCTTTAATTTTCGACCAAATACTAAGCAGTTTACATAAAAACAAAACCATATTAATGTTATATTAGAATCAATGAACAAGAAAGAGTATAGTGAAATAGCAATGTTTATTTTTACAAAAATTAAATAAGGGATTGAGAATTCTGATTAATAAAAATATGTTTGCTGCATCTTGCTTTGGCATGTCTTAGCCAGTTTTTAATTGCCATCTCTATATCTGCATCAGTGATGGTTCCATTCACACAAGAATTTTTTTTTTTGGCAGCAGCTGTGAAGGAGAAAAGATATTTATTAATTCAAAAATAATTAAAAATATAGACTAGATTTTTAGAATTCAGGTCCATTATGTGGGGTGCATGCATAGTATGTAGCCGAGTTTTGCATCACTAAGCCTAATTAAGGAAATGATTAAAATATGAGATGAATAACTAATAAGAGGTGAATACTAGAGCAAATAAAATTAACAAATAAGATTGATATGGATAATCTTGGAGCATACAGAAAACTTTTTCCTGGGTTATATATCAGAATTACTATTACAGAAAACTCCATAAAATTAATTGCATAAATTAATCAAACATATTCATTGGATAATTACTTTTTCCAATGATAATTTTGCTCAAAGGTTTTTATAAATAACCATCAAAGTAATAAAAAGTATAGCAAAGTTAAAGTAAAGTACAATTTAAATTTTAAAAGATCTGATATGGTAAAAAATTAATAGTAACAATGATAAATTCTAAACAAAGTATATTTATCAAATAAGTGAATCGATCTCTCTTTTTGATACCATGATTCTCCATCTACTCAGATGATAAATGAAAATAAAAAAGATTCTAAAATTACGTTCAATACACACTTCATATTAGCATTGCATGTCTTGAAAGCGTTAGTAATGATTTATAGTCAAAATAAGAAACATCAACTTAATCTAAGTCGATTCAAACATCAAGAAAATGATACCGAGAAGCTATTGATAGACCAAATACAATTTCACATAATCTGAGACGAGAGAAAACTTCCTTTCCTTTTGCACCAAGCCAGCTATAATGTTGAGCTATAAAATCAGTCATCAATTTCTTCATAATACGTTTAAAAGTTGAATCAACTGTGGGGCCACCACAGTCAGACATTCTAAAAATGCTTTAGAAAAAAAAAAAGAAAAAAAAAAAAAAAAACCATCATAAATTTGATTTTTGAACATAAACATTTACTCAGAATGGGGAAAAATATTACCAAACAATCTTTTATAGTTTCATCTCGCAAAGAAATTTCTATCTTCTGCAAATCTTCGCTTGAGTTAATAGGAAAGTTAACAGGCAGCTCAACAGATTTAAACTCTTAAAGATTTTGATAGTAGACAGTGTTTGCTAAAATAAAATAATTTTTAAAACAAAGAAATATATGCATTTGGAATTATACAGAATATTATGCTTATAGTTAATACATACCACACAATTTATTTAAAATTTCTTCTTGAGAATGAGTTTTTGGTTTGCTTTAATAGTAAATATTTCTTTTGTTAAAAGATGCAAAGTTGAAAGAAATTTTAATACATCAAATGATGTTTCAAGAAAGCTAATATTTTTTTATTGAATATATATATATTTTATGTTCACCAATACTTTAAATTGAGTGTTATTAAATACACCGAGAAAGAAATGTACACATTTTATCTTATTTTAATGCAACAACAATTTTTTTAAAATTTTATTCCTGCACTTTTTTGTTTTATAATTTTGCAATATAAAAACAGTCATTTACGAAACCTTAGAAGTAATGAAATATATAAAAGTAAGTATCTAAATTATAAAAAATACATAAAATTAATCATATTTTAATGAAGGCAATGTAGAACATGTCAGATATAAGCAAATATTGTTTCATTTATTATTAACCAAGAATTTATATTCAAAATGAACAGGTTTTAAATAAAAAATTTTAAGCAGTACTGACCTTAAGCAATATCCAGAGTTTCAAAAGATTTACTACAAGCAGTTTCCGATGGATTTGATACAGGCATAGAGGAGTGTACATTGTCAATACCTTCTTGTTTGGATGAAGAACTTGAAGCTGGACTTATACGAGGGACAACAATGCCTGTTGTTTCTGTAAATTTTAACCCCATTGTGTCATCGTCAGACTCTAATAGATGGGAAGGAAAAAATTTTCTGTTCCCTTTCCCGCAGTCCTGGTCTGAAGTAAGATCAGACAAATCTTCAGCTTTTTTAAGTAGTGACGAGCCAACTCAAAAGTCTCTAAAAAATTTGAAATTAAAATAATTGAAAAAAATGATATAAATCGTACTTACAACAATGATTATAGTTAAAAATACTTTAACCAATAATGAATTTGTAAAATTTATATAAATGACTAATAACTTAACATTTATACTTAAAAATAAATTCTCATCTATATAAAGGAGTAAAAATAAAATGGCTAATTATATTATTTGATAAATTATACTTGGCAAAATATATTAATACTTATAATTAAATCATTTAAACCTGTCTTAAGTAATATTTATTAAATTATTAACTTAGTTAAAAAGGAAATTGCTTTTTTAATTTGGATAACATTAAAATAATTGCTCTAAAGAAGGATTATAGTAGTAACCATTACCTAAAATGTGGACATAGTGAAATATTAAAAAATACAAGATAAAACCAAGCAGTTTTAAGAATTAAAAATTGTTTTTTGAGAAAAGAATATTTACTTACCATTTTTACCAAGGATTCTAGCTTCATGGCAAATCCATTCATCACATGGCTTATGCAACTTCTTGACCAATTTTTGTGCACTGCTACCTTAAAGTGGAGGCCAAAGACATCCATTTTCTCTCATCCATGTCAATGACAACTTCAATTTCATTAGTTTCGGTGAAATCAACAATGGCAAAATTGCTGGGCATAATTTCTATTTTACTAACAATTTATATATTTAGTTTATTTACATTAAAAGTAATTATAAAATTATTTAAAATAGCTTCGATTAATAATCTATTATAAACAATAATTTAAACTTGCTGTAAAATGCTTTAAATTACATACAATAAAAAAATGAACATAAATAATTTAATACTCATTACTTAATTTAAAAACTTTAAACCCATTTCCATGTTTAAATGCAAGACATTTACATTGAATACACATAATATTTCAATATTAAATAAAAATAATAAATTACAAAATGTTTATGATTCATTTAGAATAATTTTCAATAGTAAACTTACTTCAAATGAAAAAAATAACTTCTGAAATAAGAAATCTCACTTCAAAATAATCGAAATACGCAAGTCAAATTACAAGAGATAAGAACTGTGTATTTGTGAATTTACAATTTAAAGGAATTGCCAATTTTAACTTCATTTCACTTCATGAGTTAAGCTACATAACGTCTTAAATGTTTTTTTATGTTGCAAAAATAGCCCTATTAAAAATATTACACATTTAAATACAATGGAAATTTTGTAAAAAAATTCATTGTCTTCGCTTGTGTTTACATTTTATCTTTGTTTAGATGTCTAGGAGATACCAACAACATGTATAACAAGTATATCCAGAAATATCTAATTTTAAATATCTAGTGGATATCCATGTGAAGCGATTTTGAGATATCCACATTGCAAAAATGTGTGGGTATCTATGAGATATCCCTGGTATATCTCCATGATAATATCTAGACAAGGTTACCTCGGCTATATGTTATGGATATCTAGATCATAGATATCCAAACTGTAGACATCTAGTGGATGTGTTTTAAATCTAAGAGATATCTAGATCTGTATTAGACGTGTTTTGGATATCTAATAGATATCAATGGTTGTGTGGGAAGACACTGCCCGCCTCCACGATGAGGGCGCGTTTGCGCTACCCGCGTCGAAGGGGTTAATATTTCTATTTTTCATTGTATATTTGTCTTAGAGGTATAGTGAGCTTATCTGGCTCTTCGATAAAATTCCTATTTTGGCGCCCCCCTACAAAAAAGTAGTTATACAATATATGAAAAAAACTCATTATAAGAATACCATATAAATAACAAAATAAAGCACTTTAAAATATAAATGATTTTTGAAGAATAAGATTATACTTTTAAATTTGAATCAAAGGAAGTCTAGTCAAAAATCAAAATTAAAACTGGGAATTTGGAAGTTTGTCAGTAGAATAATAGGATTAGAAGTAGAACAAAGTACAATTTTTAAGCACTAAAAAAATTCTTAAAAAGATCATTTTTTATATTATAGATATAATTAAATATACTTTTTAACAACAAAAATATTCTGATATATTAATTATACTACATATATTTTTCTTGCCTTAGATGAAACAAATTGATCAGTAACTTTATCAATGTCGATCACTTCAAAATTTTCTATTTCTACACTTAAAAATGCTAAGCCATTTAGGCGATCTTATCTCATGTGTGGCTGAACTTAAATATCAGAATTAATTTTATTTTAATAAATGAAAGTTCACAACCAGCAATTGATATTCAAAGATTAAGGGTAATTTTAAATGTAATTCCCATATTTTAAAAAACATCTTCACTATATGACATTATGAAGGTAAACAGCTTCAATATTGTTTGATTTCATTAAAACATTAGTTATCTACTGGTAAATTTTTTTAATAGAATCAGAAATATTTTCACCAAAGCAACATTAATTTATAATATTTTTAATTTTTTCCAAACCAAGAATTACAGATTGAACTAATGATCCCAGATCAATTAGACCACATGAGTAAAATATTGTTGAGCCACAAACAAACTAGTAATTACAAATATTCAGATAAGAAAAAGATTTTGACATTCATATCTCATAATTATACATCAAAAAGTTTTCTCAGTTAAGTGTGTGTGTGTGTGTGTGTGTGTGTTTTTTTTTACACACAGTATAGAATAATTTTTATATGTCTGAATTCATTATATTCCTTATGACTTTTTCAAGTTGAAATACATAAAATAACAATAATACATTTGCAAAACACATATTTTATCTTTTTTGTATAGTTTCTTAATTAAAAATTCAAATCTTAATTGAGAATTATAAATTTTCTTAGTGTATTTATTATTTTTTTTAATTGATTAGACTTATTTTACTGTCATTCAAAAAAACAAAAATTCCAATTATATTTTTTATGAAAAATTTTCCTATCCTTTAATATCCTTATGAAAAATGTGTTTGGTTATGAAAGTATTTTGTTAGCTAAAAATATAAGCAGTGAGTTTTATACTTTGCAATTGAAGCAGTGAAAATATTAATTTTTTCTGTGTTTATTTATCCATCATTTGCTTAAATTCTTTAAACATAACTATATTGGGACTCTGCATAAGAATGATCAAATATAATATATGTTTATAATAATTACAGTTTCCATAGAAGAATTAGTGAAACATGAATGGAAAAATATTTTATATACTGTTCTTATTATACGAAATATGAAATATTTTGTATTTTTTAAATTTGAATAAAAGAATGTTCAAGTAAGATATATTACACAGAGTAGCATTTTTGAGTAATATATCAAAAATGCAAATAAAGCTAAGTTCTATATAAATATTAAACTTTTATATTCAACATTAATATCGGAAAGTGTAATGAAATACTAATCTATAATAAAAACTATACAAATCAAAAATAAAATAAAAATAAGCAAAAAATAAAGTACATTCTTAGCGTAAAAACTATCTCAAGTTTTGTTGTAGGTCAACTGGCGTCACATCAATACTTTAAACTCAACCCCCGGAATTGATGGATTACCGGGAAATCGTGGCTTGAGAATTTATTACCGAGTAGTTATGTTTGATTTAACTATTACCAGTGCAAATGTAAAGTGTTGAAAGATGATTTCACACTAAGTTTTCAGAATCTTAAGTCTCAAGAATGCAATAGATTTCTAATTGTGTTTTACTTTTCTTATATTTATTAGCATTTAGATATTCATAGTTATACTATCTAATTATTGTAATTTATAAGCAATGTATATAATACTTATTTTCAAATTTGATCAAATGAATTTGTAAATTATTAACATTTCTTAGTTTTTGTGTATAATATATATATATATATATATATATATATATATATATATATATATTTGCTAACTAGGTTTTAATTAACTTAACATTATGCATAAATTTAATTTAAAAACTTAAAAACATGTTAGTAGAATTATCATGTTTCTGTATTTTTTATAAATATTGGACAAAAAATAGGAACATATATATAATTGATTAATATACTATTATATATATTTATATAAAATTAATCAATATACTTAAATTTTTCATAGTGAATTTTTTAATAGAAAAGTATTTATGGCAGTGTTCGTAAGATACACATACATTTATAAGAATGGAAATAATGCTTAAGTATTAGCATGATGCATACATTTACTGATGACACTTACAAATATTTTAAATGAAAACATTTATGTTGGAATAAATAATAAACCTTTAATTCAATACTTTCAAGGTTTATTGTTTATTATATTTATTCATAAAAACCAACTGAAAATATGAAAATAAATCCAGAAATACAAAACAGTCACCACATTAATCTTAACATGATAAAATTAATTTTAATTCAATATCGTAACATTTCGTAGAATTAAAATTTTTCACATTTCCAAGTAATTAAATGAAATTATTATTTAGTGTAGAGTAAAAAAATTATAATAGAGGCTTGTAGAAATTTTCAAGTAGAACATTCATATAGTAAACTACTAGCACATTGTGGTTCCTACAGCAGATAGTAATTAATGGACTTCCTGGCTGTAAGTCATTAAAATATGATTGTGAGGTGGTCTAGGGTAAAGCGGAAATATGTCCCATCAAGAATTAGAGCCCCAGGTGGTTAAGGGGTTAAAACTTAAAGGAGATAAAATATTTTGCTTATATTATCTACTATTTACTCATATTCATTTTTAAATTTCTTCTATCGTAAATTTTTTAATCCATTTATTTACTCTAAACATTAAATTTCATAATTAACATTTAATTTTCATTTACATGAGTATATCAATAAATTATTAAATTACATTTACAAATGCAATATTTAAACAGAATGATAGTAAAATTTAATCATAGTTTTGAACGGAATTATATCTTAAGTCAAAATAAATGCTTCGTTTAACTACTTTTAACATAATATATTTTTACTTATATAGCTTAGCAATTTGCTTCATTTAAAATCATGTCAATAATTTGCGTTAAATGTCTTTAATTTATCAAATTCATTTGTCCTTCATTTCATACTTTTGGAAAATGTTAAAGTTTTCTTAACAGTGAAAAACTAATATATAAATAAGTATCCTGACTTCAATATTATAAAATGGAAAATGTTGAAAGCACAATAAAATTTTTTTGCAGCTATTGAAAACATTTTAAATAAATAAAATAATTCAAAGATTTTGTACTATATCAAATAACTATTATTTATTATTCTCATTGAAATATACAGTCAAAAGTATAATATTCAAAAGGTTTTTGGATATTTATATTGACATAAAATAATACAATATTTATGATAAGCAATTAATTTAAAGTTCTCAGGATAAATATCTTTAAAATTTCATCAAATTCTTTCTAAATAATAAAAATTATCAATATATCTAAATATGATTTTTCATAATATTGTAATAATAGATTTGGAAGACTATAAAACTTGGATCCTTGAGGAATACCTTTAATGTGTATGTATATTTTATCTCCACACAAAATGTTATAAATACAGAATGAGCAAATATCTTTCCAAATTTAAATTAATGTCGAATAAAGACCCATATTCATAAAATAAAACGTTAATACAACAAAAAGTTTATCTATTGGGAAACTAGTACAAAGTTAAAGCTGTATCAAGAAATACACAACTGGCCATTAAAATTGCTACACCAAGAAGGCGACATGCTACAGACGGGAAATTTATAAGAAAGGAAGAAGGTGCTGTGATACGCAAATGATTAGCTTTTCAGCGCATTCAGACAAAGCAGGCACCAGTAGCGACACTTACATTGTGTTTGAATGAGGAAATTGTTCAGCCGGTTCCTCATACACAAATTGCATTTGAACGTTGTTGCCTGGTGAAAAGTTGTTATGATGTCTCGTGTAAGAAGGAGAAATGCGTACCAGCACGTTTCTGACCTTAATAAAGGTCGAATTGTAGCGTACCGGGATTGCGGTTTATCTTATCGCAGTACTGCTGCTCGCGTCGGTCGAGATCCAATGACTGTTAACACAATATGGAATCGATGGGTTCAGGATGGTAATACGGAATGCCATGCGAGATCTCAACGGCCACTAGCAGCCGAGAAGACAGGCATATTATCCTCATGTCCGTAATGGATCGTGCAATCACTTCACGAGTCGTGAGTCAAGAAACGGCGTCGTTTGGAAGACAACAAGTGTCTGCACGAACAGTTCGACGACGTTTGCAGCAGCATGGACTCTCAGCTCAGAGACCATGGCCGCGGCTTCCCTTGACGCTGCGTCATAGACAAGAGCGCCTTCAATGGTGTGATCAACGAAGAACCTGGGCGCACGAATGGCGAGACGACATCTTTTCAGATGAATCCAGGTTCTGTGTACAGCATCATGATGGTCGCATCCGTGTTTGGCGGCATCGTGGTGAACGCACACTGGCAGCGTGCATTCGTCATCGTCATACTGGCCCATCACCTGGCATGATGGTATGGGGTGCCATTGGATATACGTCTCGGTCACCTCTTGTTCGCATTGACGGTGCTTTGAACAGCCCTAGTAGCAATTCAACGGTGGGCGGTCATTGGGCAAACGCCTCAGGAGGATGAATACTCACCGGGCCCTGCGCGGCAATAGTGCATGGAACAGTGCACTATTTGTCACCTCTATCGGGGAGCGGC
>JAPDSC010037910.1:0-12784 GCA_026290005.1 Latrodectus geometricus
CTTTTAACCTTACAATGTATCTATGGATTTCATAATTATTCGCATCATATACAGCTACTTTTACAAGTTTAAACTAAAAATCAAACCATAAATGAATTAATTATCATAACAAATCCCATTGCTGTGCAAAATATGTTTTCATATTTTAGATAAAACCCAATTTAGAATTATCTAAAATTCTTCAGCCAGAAGAAGTTTAATTACAAATTGTCTTACAATCTTTCCTATACTTTTACGCTTATGGTAATTTGCAATTTAAATGTATAATTATAATCAATATATTTGCTACCAACTCTTGAGTTCTGGAAAACTATTCTAATCAATATTCTACTTTAATAACTGGTCTGATATTGTTTTCCGCCAAAGTTTACCCTTTACGTTAATACAAAGACATCATTCAATTAGAGTTGAAATAATTTATTAAATTTAATAAATATATTAAAAACGTATTTATTTTGAAATATTATATAAATAATAATAAATGGGAAAATATGCAGAAATTCACTTTCAAAGTTCATTTAGTCAGTAAGAAATTCACTTAATAAGATAAAATGAAAGGACATATTTTATTTTACACTTATTAATCTTTTGAGAGAGTTCTTAATACAAAGACTGTTCAACATATATGAGGTATTATTATAAATTTTGAATAACAAAACTATGTTTCTTTAAGGATTTAGCAGAAGTAATTAGCAAATTGAGACAGAGAGAGAATTATATATATAATATGACAAATATTGTTTAATCTTGTAAACAATGTTAATTGAAAACAACTCTAATTTGTTTACTATTTACATTTTATTTCATATAAGTATTTTAAGAGGGTATACTCATCAATACTAATTTTCTAGCAAGTTCATCGAATTCTAATTCTTTTCAATCAATTGTCCTTCGTAAGTTTTATGCTCTAAAAAATCAAAATAGATCATTTTATTTCTAAATGCTTTCAGAGTAATTTAAATGTTTTAAATGTAGTTTAAAACACATTCCACAAATTTTCAGAATGATTTTATATTTATTGAATCACCTGAAGATTTAATTTACATTCTTAAATTATATTGTAAGGATATTCAGAAATGAAGTTAGAATTTGTCGCATAATATTTTAAAAATGTTTTAAAATAAATAATAATAATGCTGAAAAAGTTTATCAAATTTTGTACTTAATTTTGGTAGGTAATTTTGTACATTAATTTAAATTCCATTGTTTATTTTGATACTGAATTTCATATGATATATTCTACATTTATTTTGATAAAGACAATATACTGCGTTGGGTTTAAAGTTTTATATATCATTTCAACATGATATTCTACACTTTATATCAGTATATATACTATTTATTTTCATGTTATGTCCCATACTTTGTATCGTTTTCACATCAAGCTTCGTCTTACCTATTGATATAAAATTAGCTGTTTTAAAACGGTATTTAAGTATATACATGATAGTTTAATAAAGAAATAAACATTAAATTTTGTATGAAACTTTATACTTTATTTTGATATGGATTTCCCCATTTTACACCAAGTTCTGTTCAGTTGAAAATTATATATTTTATTTCAGTATGAAATTAAACTAATGAGCTCTACATCAAAATATGATATTTTTCATTACTGTATTCTAATCTTTATCCTGGCAAATAATTATAATAAAGAAATAATGCGGTATTTTATACTATTTATTTTATAGAATTTGATACAATGTAGTATGTTTGCATTAGAAAGATGTGCTATTAAATTGCTTCCATGTGTTGATCTTCCAAATCGAGCAAGTAACTCATTCAAATTTCTCTATCTGAAAGTGATCATATTATAAAAAATCTTAAAAGATCTACAAACTTAAAAATATAATTATTCATAATGGAAGATGAAAACGCATAATTATTTTTTTAAAATTCGTCGCATTTGTGGTATTCACTGAGATTTTGCAAAGAATCAAGATTGGCGAGATTGGCTGGTAATCAAGATTGGCATTTGTTTGTACTCCAACAGATCAATCTAGTAAAAAATCGAAATATTCAATCACAAATGGTTAGTGCCTTAAACTCGATTTGTCTGCAAAAAATTCTTTGCTCAGATAAATGTCGAATCAGTAGTCGTTTCAGTATGAAATCTTAGTATTTGTATCAGTGGATAACAAATACTAAGATTTCGTACTGAGATACGCATTATTTAAACAATATTCTTCCAGAATTTTTCTTTCAAGAAGGTAAAACATAAAGAAAGTTTCCAAGTGGAGATATATTTGTTTATATGGAATGAAATTACAAGCAAGCTGCACTAGAGTTTGCAGTGTAAAAATTAACTTTCGAAAACAAACCAAAATTTTTAAAAAAATTTTCTAAATTTTTATTATTTTATCCAAGTTTAAAAACTCCCATTTGAGGAAAATAATGTATTCTTCATAAATGTTATTCAATATTAACCTTATTAAGTACAAGTCGATATCAAGTGCAGTTTCAAAAAAATATTCTTTTCTGTTAAAAGGTGCAAGTTAACAGAAAATATTATTAATCTGTCAAAAATATAAAAATGTTGATCCAGTAGTCCTGAAAATGAGAAATTTGCTTTAGAAGCTTAAATTTATTTCTCAGAAAACTAAAAATTCTGTCCCATTTCTAAAATAATATGATTCAGTGTTAAATTTATTCTTTTACACATAAACCTATATTAAGATGAACACTCTTAGAAATTTATAATAAATGTATAATATATGTGAATCATAATAGTTATTATCAAGTTTCCATTATACTCGATGTACAAATTCTGTATTTTACATCTTTTTATCCTGTTGTAGTGAAATTATTACTAGAGACTTGAAACAAACAAATGTATTTAACACAAAAAATCATGACATTGAAAACACAAAACAAGTCACAAATAGTAAACATCAGCGACATTGTGGTTTTCTGCTGCTTAAACTTGATCGTATTTTTTTTTTTATCTCGGAACAATCTCTGATAGCGTGATTTCAAAATCAAAACCAAGATCTTATAAAATAAAGACAAAACACTTACATTCATTATGTAGATATTTCGTCCGTCAGTTGGCTATTCAAAGTAGTTAACGAAATGCCAAACGTCCTTTCTTATCAGATTACTAATGAAGACAAGTGTTTTACCAAATGAAGTATCTATTTATAAGAAATTTGACGAAGAATTTGATCAATGGATATCGAAAAGAAAAACCTTCAACAACATTTTGTCTCAGCATTTGATATGTTACTGTTACAATGAATGTGTGTTGTGTTTTAATTATTGGAAACCTCTGGTTTTAATAGATAATTTAGGGTTTTTGATCATGTAGATTACTTATATAACAGACTACTGTATTCTTAAGAAAACAAATCTTTTAACTACTTTTTATTCTAGAAATTAGCATGATACTGTCACTCGATACATAAAATCCAAAGAGTTATTCATATTGATAAGTACAACACAAACAATAATTATATCTAAAAATTGTCTTGTTCCCCAAAATACAGTTTTTATAAAAATACTAATATTTTTCATTTACTTTTTAATTCTAAGTACAATATACTTTCTAAATATTTCAATTATTTGATAATTTTTATATATTTGTTTTCAGAAAATTATGCTAATCAACTGTTTAACAATTTAATTGTTTCGTCATGCATAGCACTAATTGTAAAATTATCGTAAATTATATATTTTATTATTTAGCTTTTATTACCACAGCGTATATTTATAACACTTTTACTTATTAATATTAAACTTTATTAAAATCTAAATATATGAAGTTATACCTTACATACTAATATAAATCCTTTATTAAAAGGATCACATTCTGCGCATGGTCACTGAGGCGTGGAATTAACGCGAGCTGTACACGCTTTTATTAAGTCTTGATTTGAGTAAGCGCTGTCTGTAATGCGAAATAGGATCGTAATTATTCATAGCATTTCCTGGTGGTCGAAATTGGAGACTGTTCTGATAATCGTATATCCATTATTGATGAACAGGAGGGAAAGTGTGTTATGCGTCTAGAAACGTGAGAAATATCTTTTAAAATAGTATGACGACCTTTGATAAACTTTCAGGACTTTATGCCAATTATCAAAGAAGCTGAAAAAGTATTCCTGTCTATATCAAGTTTTTGTTAATAAATATTAAATGTGCATGGTTTAAAGAAATTTAATGCAAAATAATTTAAAAATTAATTGCAAAAGAGTGATGCAGTTTGAAATAGTAAGGAAGTTGCTCAAAATTATTTTTACTATGAAGAATAGCACTCCTAAATTCACTTTATAGCCAACAAAGAAGACAAAGAACTAAGCAAAATTTAGTTTTAAGTTAATTAGTGATTTCAAATAGATGACAGCAATAAATAAGAAAATATTTTTTATTAAAGAAAGTCAAATCATAACATCTCATATACCACATAGCATGCTTGCAAAATGAAGTTTATTCAACCACAAAAACATTTACAAAACAACTACAGGGAAAAATGTAAAGTTTAAATCACAAAAAAACCCTTTAATTTTAAAATAACCATAAAGAGGAGGTTATGATTTATTTATTGCTTGCATAAACAATTAATAGTTAGTGTGCTTTACACTCTACAAGAAATAAATTTATCTTTACTTAATGATTCATAATTATTTATTTTCTAACAGCGATATCGAGACAAAATCTTCAAGAATATATGAAATAACCAATCCCACTAAGATATTCAACAAAACTTTCATTCCAATTGATCACTGAAGAGCTAATCCCACTGACAAATTGATTTGTTTTTGATTGGTAAAAAATTGAATTGAATGTTGATCATTATTGGAGGAAACAATTATTTCTTTAATTCACAGACCAATTATAAGTAAAATAAAGTGACGTACACATGATTTCAACTGTAACGAAAGAAACAACCACTTTATGGTTAGTAAATTTCTATAAAATAGCAACAGTTTTAATATATCTCAAGAGATTAAAATAACCATGGGCCAACAGATAACGATAAAATTTAACAGTAGCTTTTTCATTATTGTAAAATAAAATCTTTTGGTCCATATTTTGAACTGTGTGTGATTATGTTTTTACTTTTACATTTTTTATGCTGATTGTTTTTTAGGATACCTTAATACGAATAATTAACATTACCACTCTAAATAAGTATGAAATGGCAAAAACATGAAAATTTCTAGAATATAATAAAAGAATGTCTTTTGAGGTGTTTTCTTAAGCCTCTTATATTTAAACATCTTTCATGGAATGGTTTTTTTTATTCATGTTGTATAAATTAGATTAATATTGATTCTATATATTGAAGAAATAACTGAAGTAAATATTATGGCTTTTGCCTTCTGTAGCATCTGCTTTCCAAGAAAGAAAGAAACATGACGTGAATAATAAAGTGATATTAATTTTTTTATCTGCTTTATTTTATCATTTCTGAAAAATATCCATGTTAAGCTGGATTAAAAATAATACACATTTTCTGCTTTCATAAAAGAAAAGCAATTAAATAAATACGTACATATAAATAGAAATGCGCCTCAATTATCGATTTTGAAAATGTGTTTCAGAAGATTCATCAAAAATTGCAGACAGGAAAGAATGTTTAGAACACAACGTACCCCTTCGTGTATCATTTATGTTTATTGTTACACTCCAATTTTATTGTATAATTCAAAAAAGTTGGCTTGATGCTATGCTCGATAATTTAATAATCACTATCAACATTTTGAAAAAATTTATCAGACATTTTCGATCATAAAAATGAACAACCAGACCCAAGATAAAAAAAAGGAATATTCATTTTCTGTTCTGCATTTAAAATTGATACTTTTCCAAAACGAATAAAATCCTTGCTGACCAATGAACTACTTATTGAAAGTCACGTATCTACTTTGAAAATAATTCCTACAACTAATTATTTAAGAATTGATATTTATTTAATCTCTACTTAGGTTATTTGACTCTTCTCATATTATGTGACGCGCCTTTACTATTTCAAAGTTTAAATTAATCCAGTGAAGTCCAAAAGAGAGATGATCCTGTGATCTCAATCTAAACTGGAGCGGCAGAATTCAGGAACAGATTACATTGTGTTCCTCACAAAGCATGAGTAATATGTCGGATTTACATTTTGACATGTGACTCTCTTTGAAATATTAATGAAGAAAGAATGTAATATGGTATTGATATGGCATACAAGCTGCAGAAGCTAATCTAAATTTGAGGAGCGGTACGATTTTGTTGCAAGCTTGTGTCCCTGTTTCTGTATTTCCAAACAAAGAAATATATTTAAGATGGGAGATTAATTCTCTTCTTTAGAAAATTTTAATATGCTAGCATAAAATAAAGTGCATCTCTGTATTGCATTTTGATGCACTTTGGAGATTCTGGAAACTTATATTTGAAATAGAATCTGTTATAAATTTTTCTTTCATTCTAATCGTAGATTATCTTTTCGAAACTAGGGCGAATGTCGAGTTCAGCGAATATTTTTATTTGGCGTTATATCCCTGTCGTTTTTGTTTTTGGCTGCATTTTTCTGGCCAATAAGAGCTTTATATTCGTTTTGTTGTTTTCTCTGATATTATAAAATTGTTTATTTTTGTAAACTATTTACCATTTTGAGTTTTTGCTATTGTAATATATTTATTTAGTTTAGAATATTGCTACCAAAAGTATAGGATTGTTAAATATCTAATAAAAAATATTAAATTCTTTATCTGAAGTAGTTGCTCAAATTTAACAATGCTCAATTAAATAAGCATTATTAACCATAAAATTAAAACATGATAGATTAGTTTCATGTTTATATTGTTTTCAACACATAATTTTGTTTATGCTATGATTTAATATTTTACAATAAATTGATAATATGAATTGTTTTCTAATTCTCTCCTGTTATGTATTATTTCCCTTGATAATATGTAATTATAATTATGAAATATTTTGTTTGGTACTTAAATTTTCAAAATAAAGTGTAAAACTTTTATTTGATAGCTCATTGAAGTAAAATATCCAGATGCTTGTAAGTAGTTTATCACTGTGCCGTCATTTTTTGAAACCAAGGTTTGATTCAACAGGTGTCAACAATTTTATTATAATTTCTAACGACAACAAACATCCAAATGAATAGCAAAAATGGAATTTTTAACTGAATATCAAAACATATCCCAGAGATACTGTGAGATATCTCAGCGATATGCTTTGATATATTATACTACGTTTGAATCTACAACTAAATATATTACTACATAAAAGTAAAAACTTCATAGGTTTAACTAAAAACTAAAACGAAGTGATACATTAAAGCATATCGCAGCGATATAATGAGATATAGCTAAAACTAAATACTTTATTATTCTAATATATTTACATCTTGTTTGACATAGCATTCATAACATAAAAATAATTTCCTTTTAGATTCATTAATAAAGATTTCAAGCACATTTTCTTGTTTACTATTTACAGATAAAAGTATAAAGGACCAAAGTATTACAGTATAAAGGAAGATATAGCAAGTGTATATCTTCCTTTATACCATACATATTTGAATATCCTTTAAATCCAATTCAATTTAGTTCTTCCCACCATTTCCGAGTTTCATTGGAGAAATGTATTTATATATAATTCACGAGAAAGATATATTAAATTTTGAATTCACAAAGAGTGTAAGAAGACTTGTAGCATTGGAAGCTTTTGAATTCGCAAAATGGATTTCTATATTTGAATGTTTATAAAGTCGACAAAAGGAAACAAATCCATGCAATCAATTTTATAAGTTTTAGAAAGACAGTACAAAAATAGTTGCATTCATGCTACATAAAGCAATGTTTGCTATAATTCTAAGCAATTCTATAAAGCAACGTAGAAAAAAATTCAAAAACTTATCTAGTGTCAAAGCAACTATAAATGAAAACAAACTATTTATTTGAAGTTGTATATCCCAATCTAAATTTAGAACAGTATTGAATATAATTTTTCAAATCATATGAATATATTAAATGCATATAAGCATTTAATATAATGCAATATTGAGTATTATATTATTGAATATAAGATTTTCCATATAAGGTATTATTGAATTTTTAAAAAATATTATTTGATTATGATATATAAAAAAATGTATCAATAATTAATTTCAGAAATAGTATTTTGAATATTTAAATCATGTATTCAAGAGACCACAATAAATAAAAACTTTATTTAAAATAAACAAGTTAATGCAAATTTAATTTCAAAATTAAGCATATTAGATACATTCATATTGATCAAAAAATTCCAAATTTTAGTGAACTGTTTGCTAACTTTCGATTAGATTGATTAAAATTGTAAGTATTTGCATCTGTACTTTGCTTAAATGAGCAGGATGTGTTTAAACTTTCATTATGCAGATGATGGTAATTAATCTAATCTCATATTTTGGTATTTAAAAGCTTGCCCAATACTTCTCTGTAGATCTTTATTGATACTTAATAGAATGTTGTAAAAAAATGAATTGTACCTCTCATAAGAAATCCTGTGAAGTAGAAAATTGATATTTTCTTCAAGTCATCCGAATTAGAATCATTATCTTAATAGTGAAATTTTATATATATATATATATATATATATATATATATATATATATATATATACACTACTGGTCATTAAAATTGCTACGCCAAGAAGGTGATATGCTACAGACATGAAATTTATACGAAAGGAAGAAGGTGCAGTGATATGCAAATGATTAGCTTTTCAGCGCATTCAGACAAAGCAGGTGCCAGTAGCGACACCTACATTGTGTTTAAATGAGGAAATTGTTCAGCCGGTTCCTCATACACAAATTGCATGTGAACGTTTTTGCCTGGTGAAACGTTGTTGTGATGCCTCGTGTAAGAAGGAGAAATGCGTACCACCACGTTTCTGACTTTGATAAACGTCGAATTGTAGCGTACCGGGATTGCGGTTTATCTTATCGCAGTATTGCTGCTCGCGTCGGTCGAGATCCAATGACTGTTAGCAGAATATGGAATCGATGGGTTCAGGACGGTAATACGGAACGCCATGCGGGATCTCAACGGCCATCTATCACTAGCAGCCGAGAAGACTGGCACATAATCCGCATGGCCGTAATGGATCATGCAACCACGTCACGAGCCGTGAGTCAAGAAACGGGGTCGTTTGGAAGACAACAAGTGTCTGCACGAACAGTTCGACGATGTTTGCAGCAGCATGGACTCTCAGCTTGGAGACCATGGCTGCGGCTTCCCTTGACGCGGCGTCATAGACAAAAGCGCATTCAATATTGTGATCAACGACGAACCTGGGCGCACGAATGGCGAGACGTCATCTTTCCAGATGAATCCAGGTTCTTTGTACAGCATCATGATGGTCGCATCCGTGTTCGGCGGCATCGTATTGAACGCACACTGGCAGCGTGCATTCGTTATCGTCATACTAGCCCATTACCTGGCATGATGGTATGGGGTGCCATTGGATACACGTCTCGGTCACCTCTTGTTCACATAGACGGTGCTTTGAACAGTGCACGTTACATTTCTGGTGTGTTACGGCCCGTGGCTCTACCCTTATTCAAGCCCTGCGAAACCCTACGTTTCAGCAGGATAATGCCCGACCGCATGTTGCCGGTATTGTACGGACCTTCCTTGATACGGACCATATTCGGCTGTTGCCCTGGTCAGCAAGTTCTCCAGATCATTCACCAATAGAAAACGTCTGGTCAATGGTTGTCGAGCGACTGGCTCGTCACCAAACGCCATTCAAACGGTTGATGAACTGTGGCGTCTTGTTGAAGCTGCATGGGCATCTGTACCTGTACATGCAATCCAATCTCTGTTTGACTCAATGCCCAGGCGTATAACTGCTGTTATTACTGCCAGAGGTGGTTGTTCTGGGTACTGATTGCTCAGGATCTATCAAGCCAAAGTTTTTGAAAATTTAATCACTTGTTATTTCTAGTATAATATATTTGTCCAATAAATATCATTTTGTTATCTGCATTTCTTCCTGGCGTAGCAATTTTAATGTTCAGTAGTGTAATAGTAGATAAATTCATAATGAGGTAATAATTTGAAACAACGATTTATTTTCGTTTAAACAGAGAAAGAGTGCTTGTAATTTTTTGTTGGTTTTTTCCCTTGTATTTAGGTTTTAAACCTGCCACATTTTCTTACTTTTTCTATGAGAATTATTTAGCCGTTTCCAGTTAACTATTCATAGAAGTAGTGCTTTCTATGTTTTCTTATTTCCGTTTACCAATTAGCTAAAATGACAACTACTTTGTAATTTTACGTAATGGAGAAGTGAAAAAGTCAAAATTTAAATTGCCACTCTTTTCTATTTTACATTTTATACATACATAGTGGTGCAGGCGAGCTCGGAACACACGTTTAAGGTTGACAAATTTGAAATAACCAACGCTTCCCAAGCGCATCGTAATTTTAAACCATGGTCAAAGATTGAAATCACACTTGAGTTGCCAGCGTCTTCTCCACATCCAAGCCATATCAATGGAAAGATTTTGGACATCTTAGATTAACGTAAACACAACCCCAAAGCATGGAGTTCTAGCAACCAAGTTAAGGAGAAAGTGGTCAACCTCCCAATCAATCACTGCCCTCGACAAAATGAGTAACAGGAAAACGCGTGAAGCTGCAGAACTACAGGAGCTCTCACCACGCCATAGTGGAGATAGCTTGGATTCTGCAAATATTAACACATTGTTTTGAGTTCTATTTAAATGTGTATTCATGTATTAAGTTTTTCTGATTAGTATTAGTAAATTTCTATTCGCAATATCTGTATGGAGAAAAAAAAGGATTCCGTTCTTGATAGAGCCAAAGGCAGACCTATTGATTATCCTATGTACGCTAAATGTTCCATAGATTATCATGTCCTCCTAATAGAATGCATTATTGTAAAAAAGAAATCTTCTCTGGTATTAAAGTCGTCCCATGATACTCATTTAATTTAAAAATAGTTGACTATTTTTAAGTTTCAGTCGATAGTAATTAGTAGGATTCACAAATTGAAATAGCTTACTCAAAAATTTGTAACTGATTCAGATGTTTTCGCTTTTTCCCTGCAAATTAAACAAGTTTCTGTAAAAAAAATACAATACTTTCTCGCAAATTAAAATATAGAATGAAACTCTCAAGTAAATTCTACAGTAATAAATTTGACAGTACTGAAATTTTCAAAATGTGGTTCGTTTGATTTAGCACTAAACACACAAAACGAAACAAGCTCGGACAAAAATTGTGTCTTGAACGTTCCCTACTTCTGCAAAAGTGTGGTTCTAAGTAAATTGAAATAGTTCAATTTCTTCTCAAGTAATGTTTGCAAAATTTGTGAATGCGCGCAGTGATTCTGCTTATATTCCTACTCTTGAAATACCGGTGTCTCAAATACGTCGTACACTAATTTACATACTTATTCTTACTTCCTACAAGGCAACACCCAAATGACAAGAATTATTTTATTAATTATAATTATATATAAAAATGACCACTTAGTATGAGACTTTTGCACTCTTTCTGTTACTTCTAGTACATTCTAGCAGCATATATCAAGCCATCTGATGACAGTCACCAAATCTGATTTATTTCGCTTGCTCTTATTCTTTTCAAACTGACTTTTATGGCAATCATGTGCAATCACAAGTTGTTATAAGAGGTTATAAGTTAAAGTTAAGTTACAAGAGGATTTTTAATTCAAGAAAATTGCAGCCGAACTAAAGGAAATTCTAAACATCCTTATATTTTCTAGTTTGTCATCTTTGCTGCGAATGGCATCACCTCGCCAACCAATCAGAGGAAGAGGGTTTGATTTTGTTCTATTTTGTTCGCCATTTTGTTTCAGTTGATGTTAAAATCTCTTCATGTAACTTGTGCCGTGCTTGTTTAGATATTTTTTACGTGTTGCAATCTAGTTTTCAGTATTTTGAAGTCTATCAGCCAAATCAGACATGTGGTAGATGTCAGCCCTGCTCAGTTATTAAGTAGCAGAGAGCTACGTTTTAATTTTATTTGGTAATTTAACAGTCTTTTTAAAACTAGACAATAAACTGGGTCTGAATCTAGATTCCGTTGTGATAGTATTGGAATTTAAAAAAGGAGAAACATTTTTTATCTGTTAGAGTATAACAAACAAATTAAAAAATATTGAATACAATTAATGAACTTTGACTGGATGTACCTACATTTGCATAACATCCATAGGTATCCATAATTAATCTGTAATATAATAAAATAAAAATCTTGTCATTCTTGATAAAATTAAAAAATATTTAGGGATAAATGTGAACATCTTTGAAAACGAAATTTCTTTAAAAATATTAGATTTCCTTAAAGATAGTAATTCCAGATAGTTGAATTTAAAATGCCGTCAAATATGGCTTTTTAAATAGAAAAAGAGTACTTCAAAACCATGAAGCTTAGCTATTTTCCATACTGCATTAATTTTTTCCATGACAAAGAATAAATTTGTTTCCCTCAGTTTAAAATAGGAAATAAACATACTAAACATACATATATATATAATAGCGAACCCACATTTATAGTTTATGAGACTAAGCAACTGCAAATGAATTACTTTAAGATCTTGATTTGTAGAATGCCAACCAAGATTCTCAAGTATTTCATTGGCGATTGCTTAAACACATCACAGCAATGTTGTGGACTCGCTTTGATCTTACTCAGAGAAGTTAATTAAACTGTACATACAGTCCATTCAATCTGAAAGCAATATCACGGTAATGAAGTAAATCTTTACCATCTTGAACTGAAATTGGAAAGTTCTATACTCA
>JAPDSC010037921.1:0-20001 GCA_026290005.1 Latrodectus geometricus
TGATGCTGTAGAAAGAAGGACAGATCCCTATTTTTACTGATCCCAGTAAATATAGAAGCTCATTATTAAATGTGATGAAAATGAAATAAATTTTAGAAACAAGCGCATTGCTTATATTTTTGAATCAAAGTTACGGAGCAGTTATCATTCAAGCATAAATAATTTTACTAAGTCTAATCAGCATTAATTACAATTTAAATTAACTTTAAATTCTGTAATTAAAATTTCAAAATAAAACATATTTTATGTTAACAAGAGATTAACATTCCATATCGTGCATGCGTTTTTAGTACAACCTTGGCAAAAAATTGTTGAACATGGAATAAAAATTTTATCAATATCGATAATCATAAAAATATAAATGCAATGTAAGTTTGTGAATAAAATAAAATTTGTATTCTCTTATATGTTTATAGTAGTTAATTTAAATAATTGTTAAAATAATATCAAAATAAGCAAATAGTAAATTATTTCTTCTAATTAATTCTCTTTCATACAGTTACAAAAATGTTATGTTACTTAGTGTTAAAAGTAATATAATATCATTGTTTCTTACAAGAGACATTTTCTCTTCCTGATTTGAAAATTAATTTAGAGCATTTACTTATGAAGGATTAAAAATTAAAACAATTTAATAACCAACAATAAAAATATTTTAAATTCCCATTGTTGTTTTAAATACCAGATAAAACATTTAAAAAAATGTTATTTAATATACTCAGCATAAAAGCTTTCAAATAATATATGTTTATATCTTCTTATCAAGAGATTAAGGATTAATTTTAATAACTCAATGTAAATAGTTAATTCATTCCGATGAGGAAAAAATTATGATTTTGGATTTTCATTTTTTTATGATTTATAAAGTAATTGATTTAAAAAATGAAATCCATTGTGATTTGTATTTTTTACGTCTGGTAATTCTTTTGGATTTTATCCGTAGAGAAAATTTTAATTTATTGCTTTTTTACAATAACACTTACGATTAATATTTTATATAATATTTTTACATCAATTAAAGTCAATTTATTGTACTACATAATAAATGTAAGGAATCTTAACATTATAAGAAAAAATTGCAATATGTTTCTCAGGTTTTTAATGAAACAAACCAAAAATAAAGCTGTTGGTAAAACTGCCACTGATTCAAGATATTTTGATAATGAACATCCTTAAGCAGCTGTAATTTTATCAGTATCTTATTTTTATCTAACTTATAAAAAAATAATGATTTACAGTCAAAGTGAATTCACACTGTCTAACAATAAGTATTTGGACACCTATCCAAATAACGATATCAGCGGTCCTGAGGTACGTCACGACCTCTGCCGGTATATATCGCATGCAAGATGCTGCGCAGTTCGGAGCTCTCTGATTTCAAAAAAGGTATCACAAATCGGATATCACAAATGTGGCCGATCCTTAAAGGACATATCTAACGATCTGAAGTACCCAAAATCTATAGTGACCTTTGTGAATAAGAACTGGGAGGGGGGTGAGCGGTGATTGTCGGAATGTGTCCCGAGTCGGTAGACCAACGAAACTGGGAGATTGAGACTAACGAGTGCTGCCCAGAGAAATTCGGAAGTACGGCACCCAAACGATGGTCCTCATCCGCGAGGAATTTTAACAGGCATCCGGGAGTATTGTTTCAATGAATACCATCCGTAAGGAAGCACATCTGCTTGGTTTTCATGGTCGTGCTGCTGCCAATAGGTCTTTGATCACAAAGTCCAACTATGCTGCTCAGTTAATGTGGTTCAAAGCTTATCGAAATTGGATTGTAGATCAGTGGAAACGGGCTCTTTGTAGTCACGAATCAAGGCTCAGCCTTTTCCGTTCGGATGGCAGGGTCTGGGTCTGGTGTCTTCCTGGAGAACGTCTCCTGCCAGAATGCATTGTGCCAACAGTCAAGTTCAGCGGAGGTGGAATTATGGTCTAGGGGTGTTTCTCCTGGTATGAACTGAGACTCTTGATCCCCATTCATGGTGATCTCAACGGCGATGCCTATTGCCCCATTTTGGATGACAATGTGCTTTCTACGTTGTAGCAGTTTTACGGGTTGGACCTCTTTACTTTCAGAACAACCATGCCAGTTGTCGAGTTTCGAGATAAACCAAGGCTTCGTATGGTGCCAATGATGTTCATCGAATGGACTGGCCTGCCCAGAGCTCATACCTGAACTCTATAGAGCCTCTGGGACTAGTTGGATCGTCGTATTAAGGGGTGCACTACCCGTCAATAATCGGTGATGGAATTTGTATGTTTACCCCAAGCCTAGTGGAAGACAATACCATTAGCTGTAATACAAAGACTTGAGGAGAGTATGCCCCGGAGGGTTCACTCTGTAATTGCCTCTCGTGGAGGCTCTGCCAACTACTGATTTTGAATAAAGTTAGTTTTTCTTTTCTACTTCTTGGTGTACAAATACTTATTGGTAGACAGTGTTTAAATACACACATGTCCATAAATTGAGGATAATCTAGAAGAACACGAAAGGGAAAATGTCACTTGTAGAAATGTCACACACATGATCGAGCATTATATACAAATTACAGCATATGTGTCAGAAAGAATGCTTCACCATGTGTGTCAGAAAGCATCTGATGAGCTAAGCGTACGTTACAGTGACGAGAGAGTAAGAGGTGAGAATATAGAGACGACTTCTGTGACAAAGAAGGAAACGTTTTACTTCGGCGTTCAATTCCACGAGCACATAGGTATGACACAGAGAATGCATGTGGATGATGTTTAATGTTGGTTAGAATCCAAAAGTACAGAGATGGTCGTAGATGAAGAATTCAAAATTGCCCAAAGTTTATCTTTAGGCTATAGCAAGATTCTGAGACGATGGAAATGTCAGTAGACATTACAGTATAGTTCTTCCACAATAACAATGCCAATTGACGATCAGTATTTGCAGTAACTACCAAAAAAGAAATAGACGGGTTGCAGTAACAGAACTGTCGAGTCTTCTATCGTCAACCACGGGTACCGGTACAAGGCAAACCGGGAACAAATCGGGTTTGGATTAGTATGGTCTATATGGTCGCAGCCTTCTTTGTCAGATGTGACCGTTCACTTCAACTCACTGACGCCAGTGGTTAGTCTTGAGTAAAGAACATGCAATATGTATACTGTCATTGTGGGGTGTTTTATGTTTTTCCAAGAGTCGAGGCTTAGCTGGCAGTCCCATTATCGGGTGTTCATATGGAGTTTCACAATACCAAGATAATATCTTTGAACATCAACGTTATTGGGGTGCTTCTTTAAGGAGGCTCCAGGACAAATTTGCATGTTGTTTGCAATTTTTTCAATGGCGGTTTTAAATAAATTAATTAATTCATTATGTTGTTTAAACAAATTTTGTAATTCAGCGATGATCTCTCGTTTAATACTCATATTCAGTTGACATCGTCTGTTGATTTGTTCGTCAGTATTTCTCATAAAATGTATCTGAAGATATTTGTGATCATCATTTGGCAAGGGTAGTGGTGATCCTGCAGGGTGATAAATTAGTCCTTGTACTTCAAATGTTGGCATATAATTTGCACTAACGAAATTCGTTGCTCCGAACTATGTCATTTGGAGCAACCAAAATGAAAAAAATTTTGATTGATTTGTTACTAAAGTTAATCTTGGAGTAGGTGGTGAACGCAAATCTGGCAACTTTACTTTTCCATCTGCACAGCGCGTACTTGGTGTTTCATTTTTAAATTTTAGAGCACCACAATACGCATACTTTTTACCCATTTTTCCAATAATTACACTCCAATTGCAATTCCCTTTAGAATTAAGTCTGTAATTCTAATAAATAGAACTATTCAATATTTTACTTACCGTGTGATTTATATTTTTATTACAACTGTTATTATGGGTATGTTATTTTTTACAGTTTAATTTGTTTTATGAAAGTAAATGCTATGAGAAAATTTCATGGGCAAAAATTTAATTTTCCAATTTATTCATACTTATACTTTTAACAAGTATTACTAATTAAAAGTTATTTTGATATTTTTGTAATATTTGTTCGGGAACCCCAACTCTGATTTTAAAAACAATTTCCAAAAACCTTCTTTGGGATATACCTAATTATTTCCCAAATTTTCACGTCGATTGGATGCAAAGTTTTTGAATCTATCGAGTACACACAGACAGTCACACATTCATTTTTATATATATAGATATAAATTTATTCCATGATTTAAACATTTTATTCCTGAATTTTTATTTTAAAATAAATATTTTTCCTGCATTTCTTGAAATCTGCAATTTGTAAACAATCCTTAAAAAACATGAAATTAGCTTAATAGGGAATTTGCGGAACTAACGAACGGAAATTTTCGAAAGCAAAAGGTAGTTGAAGAAAATTGAATTTGAATTACGTTGAAACACTTCTCGGGAATAGATTTTAATAAATTCCACTTTACAGTATTTTGTTTGGACTTAGTCTGTAGCGTCAAAAATCAAGGTTTAAATTTCAAAGTGCAAATACACGAGAAAGTATCGTAACCAGCGCGGCATCCCAAAACGCGATTTCGCGTCGACGAAAAAGTCTCTCGGTGGCACTTCGCGGGCGGTAATGCTTTAGGTAGTAGTGCGGCATTTTTTCTCGCTTGCCATCAAACCCGCGATGCTCTTGACGAGGGTGCTTTAGTCCGCCGCCTTATATGTAGGACAGTGTGGTCGTGAAGTGATTCGAGAAGAAGTGTTAAGGGCTGGCTACCCTCTTGCCCAGAGACCTCGGCTGCCCGATCACAGGCATTCCGGATAAATTACTTCTGGTCTCGCCAAAACTTCCCAGACTCTCTCGGCATATCTGTTAGTAGCTCGGCCATCGTGGCGTTGCTGCGCAATGCATAACCATGATCTGTGGGTTTCATGAACCTGGCTGGATGCCCAACGCAGTGATTTTACTCGGTAACTGAGCACGCTTGCACCGTCGCGCTGATGCCAATGGTGACGTCGAGAATTGAGAACTAACTAGCGGAAGAACTGTTGATGGAGAGTTCCGATGGAGACAGAACGAGGACCCCACCTATGTTGTGGGTGTCTGTGGTCACTGCACTCGTGACCGCAATTTCTTTGATTAGAAGTTGCCTGCGATTTCGAACGTAAAAGTAAAATGGTTATTCCTGCCATTAGTCATATGCCTGTCTCCAAGATTAAGGCATGTATGCCTAGGTACCTGCCGTATTAAGGCAATACCACGAATGAGTTGGGTTTCATGAGTGTTACTTTAAAGATTTCGGCAATTCTAGATTCAATACATGCAGCAGAATTCTGACCTTCGGGAACGAGCGCTTTTATTAGATCAAAACCTATCGGACGTCCGTCTGATATGTGTGGTATGCATAACTTTTGGCTTATCTCACGCTGGCTCCGGTGACGTGTAATTCAAGTGTCATACTACGTGTCTAAAATGGTAGTAAAGGAGAATCAGAGTTTTATTCCGGAGAGGTAGCCTGAGAAACTACTAACGTATCCAGGGATAGCAGCATGCAAGTAAACTATCTACTCCCAGAATGAGTAGGTAGTGGTGGAAAATAAAAGTAATGTTCTCTTTTAAGGCGCAGTAATTGTACATAAGAGTTGTTGCCTTTTATACAGCCGGTTTGTCTTTATGATCTTCACCGGTTGGCTTGGATAAGCATCTATTTTGAAAATATTAGAGTGTTCGAAGCCTGCGTGACGCATATAATAGGACATTGGTTCTATTTTGTTCACGGCAAACGAGGGATTCATTAAGGACAGCCGGTACTGTTATCCGGCACAATCCGCTCAGATAACAGTCGCACGCATAGAGTTTGAATGGGGTGGCATATCTGTGAGAAGTTTAAACTAGTTTCATGAAGTGAGGACAGAAACCTGGCGTAGAGTGTAAACCCATAATATTTCTTGATTTCCAGCACGTATACTGACCACGAAGGCTAAGTCTATAGATCCTTTCTAGTATTTTGTAAAAGGTGACGGTAGAAATACGGCCGAGATAACGGGCTTGTGGCAGCAAAGCTATTTAGTCCTTCGATATCGGCTTTTACTTTCATAACGATGATAAATTGGTGGAGTTTTAGATAATTCACCCAATAATATAGAATGCTACCTGGGCTTATGCCGTGGTGACATTAATAAGAAGGTGCCTTTGTCGGCCTAGACTAGCCTGCCGAAATGGCGTCTTTGATTTTGACATTATGGGAGACGTTGAGATCGACGTCCCCTTATCTAAACCCTCTGGGTGTGATGCGTAAGTACTAAATCTTCCGTAGGCGAAGTTAGTACTAGTTTGGGTCTTGTACGCTGTAGAGTAGACACTAAAATGCGGTTATTTAAACTAGTCTTCTGACTGGAATATTTGTTTTTCTGTAGATTTCACTTGATCCCGTGTGCTAGTTTACTTAGTCGGTCATCATTTTAACCAAGTTTCGTTTGATCTCGTGTGGTATTGTTGAACTTATTTATTTTTACATTTTTATAATATTCATGCTAATATTCTTGAACTTGTAAGCTAATATAAGACTTATTTCCTTACTTATAGAATTCGTGCTATTTATTATTTTTTTTTATAGATTTCACTTGATCGCGTGTGCTAGTGGACTTAGTCGTTTTTTATGATTGGACTTTGTAATATTTTTACCCAGTTTCGTTTGATCTCATGTTGGACTTTGTCATTTACTTTACATTGTTATAATATTCACGCTATAATTCTATTTTCTATAAATTTCACTTGATCGCGTGTGCCAGTGGACTTAGTCGATTTTAATGATTGGACTTTGTCATTTTTTAACTGTTTCGTTTGATCTCGTGTGCTAATGTTGGACTTTTTTTTAATTTATTTTACATTTTTATAATATTCATGCTAGTATTCTTGATCTTGTGTGCTGAAATTAGACTCTCATTTTCATTTGACTTGTGGAATTCATGCTAGAATTCTATTTTTTATAGATTTCACTTAATTGCGTGTGCTAGTAGACTTAGTCTTTTTTAATGATTGGACTTTGTCATTTTTTAACCGATTCGCTTGATCTCGTTTGGCAATGTTTGCCATTGTCCTTTATTTTACATTATTACTAGCTGTACCCGTTCACACGTTGCTGTGATGGAACAAAAAGGCAGTTTTGATACCTCAAACATAATTTATTAATGATCAAATGTATACAATACATCAAAATGAAAATTAACAATAAAATTATCCCTACATATGTGTCATTTGAAAACAACATACGTACAAAACATAGATATATATAGTTGACAATAGAATAAACATGTTTCTTCACTTGTGATAATAAACAAATTTGAAAACGAATTTCAATTGAGCAATAAATTTGCAATTATTAAATATCAACATGAAAAGTATAATCTTTGATGACTGATGGAACTTTATCTTAGTAGTGCTTGTAAATGTACAACATTTTTTGGTTTTCCTATCTGGTGCAAGAACAAATAAATTTGATGGTTTTCCAACTCGTGAACACCCAATGTACTGTTGTTCATGTGAAAAGCACGGATTTATTAAATTTAATCCACATACGTACAATGATTGTTCCTGTACTTTGTTAATGGTCATTGCAAAGTCTAGTCGTACAGGAAACCATAGACGTTTGAATTCATATGGAGTATCCATTGGTATTATGGGAATGCGTGGTAGTTGTACAAGTTCCCCTTGGTGATTTCCATTTAAAATGGTTGCCTCAATTATGTTATTCATTAAATTTTTAATGATAACCTAGTCCCATTGCATTGTCAAGGCGGATTAATGTTTTGTAAAAGAGAGATTGGGGATCCAACTTTCAAAGATAAAATACACGGGGACATTCCTGGTAGATCCAAAGAATTTAAAAGTTCTATTGGATAATTAACTGATTCATCGTGATTACAAGAGTATCTATGTATATATATGTTTTTTCTACATCAGGAATTTCATTTTGAATTGTGTAGCTTATTAAATTGATATCAATGCTTTTGGCTGCCGATATAGCACGCCCATTAACGCCTTGATTATTTTTATAATTTTGTGATACATTTGTGATACATTTGGATTTACTATGGCAATCAATTAATCAGTGGATTTTACAATGTGACAAAAGTTTTCTGGTAATCTAATGCAGTGTGTTTATTCACCCATTTCCATTTTACCACTCCCAATTTATATTTTACAATTCCCAATTTACCATCCAATAACAGTTTTGCAAATCATTCAGAGGATTCATCTTGTTGTAATTAAGCATACATATTGATCTTTAAGGATATTTTATTTTTATACCGCCATAACACTGATGATATGAGACATGCATTCAATTCATCTGCACGTGTTGAACGTGGTATACTGGTAGGCGTTTTCGAAAATCACCAGCTAGCAAAATGAGTGCACCACCAAAAAACTGTTCATTTCCTCTCAAATCTTTTAATGTGCGATTGAGTGCTTCCAGTGATTTCTTGTGTGTCATGGTGCATTCATCCCCTATTATAAGCTGACATGATCTTAGTATTTTTCTAGTCCCAGACTACAACTCTTGTTAGATATCGCATTTATAGTTGTATCATATTCTGTTCTTGTTCTAATACCAATTTCGGCAGATTAATTCAAACTAATGATTGTAATTTATTTACATTGAAGTGTGTTTTTCGCTGTATATGACGATCGAAAATGTCATTACCAGATATATTTGGAGCTATTATTCTCAATTCTGCCAGTGATTTGTTGGTTATTGTCAAACATATATCCTCAATTAAAATCAACGCTTCATTATATAAATTTGATGTAAATTGAATTTTGGAATTAGCATTTACTTTACGCATGCGATGTAAAATGTCTTCATTCATATAGTCTTTATATTTTTCCCAAAGATCCTTTAACTAGCCGAAAGACATGTAGTTAGTATGATGGAAAATAGTGTACGTATCTGATGTGGTTGAACTATATTAGAAACATCAGCGAGTGAAATATTCCAATGAGGATCGTTTTCTAAGAGACTTTATTTCTGGCAAGCTTCACGAAATGTAGCACACACGTGGCCATTGACTGTTTCTAATTCTTGGAAAGATGTTGGTCCACGAACATTGATTAATAATAATGAACCTGTATGATGTCGTGGGCTGCCTGCAAATGTGGATGGTAAAATGACAATTTTTCCCAATTCACTGAGAATGCCATCATTTACAATTGCATTACGTAAATGGATATACTCTTCAGAACTCAATTTGACTTGATTTAATTGCATAAAAAGGAGTCCTTTCGATTTTTGCATACATGTCAACAACATATTGACGAAATGATTGTTTACATTTCAATACATGGCTATCAACATTCTCACAAATTATCGTTTGATAGGCATGATAATTCATAGCATTGACCTTTTTGTTAATGTCCACTTTAGTTGTAGGATTTCTCATATTAATATTAAAATGATATCCATCCTTTCCTCACCAAACAAAATGTGATATTGCAATGTATCATATGAACGATGTGCTTCTGATATTTGCTGAAAATCACCATTTCTACCGTGAAGAATTATATCGCGAGCATTAAATTCATCACCAACTATGACAATTACCACTTCATCGATTGTTGGTGTATTGACTTGTCTTTAATGTTTTCCAATAGCTGTTTTATCTGCCTTTATTATTTCTTTGTAATCTTCAGATGACATTTGCTCAATGGAGGTTTTAAATAATTTGATTAATTCATTATGCTGTTCAAAGAAATTTTGTAATTCAGTGACAATCTCTCATTTAGTACTCATATTCAGTTGACACCATTTGTTGATTTATTCGTCAGTATTTCTCATAAAATGTATCTGAAAATATTTGTGACCAGCATTTGGCAAGGATAGTGGTGATCTTCTGTAGGGTGATAAATTTTCCCTTGTACTTCAAGTGTTGGCATATAATTTGCGCTAACGATATTCGTTACTCTGAACGATGTCATTTTTCCAAATGGCAGAATTCAAAAAATTTTTATCCGAACAAAAATTGAAAAAATATAAATAGAACGATTCAACATTTTACTCACATTATGATTTATATTTTATTTTTATTGCAACTTTTATTATATGGGAATGTTATTTCTTGCAGTTTAATTTGTTTTATAAAAGTAAATTCTATCAGTAAATTTCATGGGTAAAAATTTAATTTTTCAATTTATCTTTGTTACACTTTTAACAAATATTACTAATTAAAAGTTATTTTGATATTTTGGGATATTTGTTCGGGAACCCCAACTTTGATTTTAAAAAAAATTTCCAAAAATCTTCCTTGGGATATACCTAATAATTTCCCAAATTTTCATGTCGATTGGATGCATAGTTTTTTAATCTATCGAGTATACACAGACAGACACACATTCATTTATATATATTATATATATATATATATATATATATATATATATATATATTAATACTTACATTTATAAAATAAACTATTTCCTTTGCCTTTTTTTCAGTTTATTTTTCAAATAAAAGCGTCTTGAATGAGAATGAATTCAAGAGCATACCAAAATAATCAAAACTTTTGTAAAAATTTAGCTTGACAAACATTCAAGAACATTTTTTTACATTTGAAGAAAGTTTCGTTCATTTGTAAGAAAATATCATACATTTTCATTTAAATTCATTTTTCTATTCTGATTTTTATTACATTTCGTTTTTAATTAATTTGCATAATTTTGATTTATTAGTAGAAATGTCATAATGTAATTAATTTTATAAGATTTTTATTTACTTCTTTTTTTTCTCATGGTTACACGTTTAAACCTGTATAATCGCTGTCTTTTAAATTTGAATGTGACTAAAGCTCTATTAAAAAATACCTAATTTAAATTGATAGTTTGCAGCATTTCTCAAGTAGACATTATTTTCTATCCTCCAGAAAATAATGTCTACTGTCCTATAGAAAATAACTTAAAATAAATTGGCAGATAAAGATTTAGCATCACACAAAATTGTCAGTCATTTTAAAAAGCCATATTTTTCTATGATTACAAAAAATATATAAATGTCAAAATTGCAACATAGTTATATATTCTATGTTGCAATTTCTTGAAAAATTTATATATATATATATATATATATATATATATAAATTTTTCAAGAATGAAGAGAATCCATATTAGCCAAGACATCTGCATCATGCAAAAAATGTGACATATTTGGCGATTTCTCATTGGACTTGTTGGGTAAATCTTAATTCGCCTTACGAATAAAAATATTTAGAGGTAAACCATAATTTGTAGTTTTATATCCTTTTGTTTGTTTATCCTTTATTTTTTTTAATTTATTATATACTTCGAGTATATCATTTTGAATTCAAACCAACTTCAAATTGTCCAAGAATAAATTAAGTTGGACGGCAAAAAAAAACAAATCATAAAAAACAAAAGGAACAATTTTATTGTTATCATAAGTGTTCCTTTTGTTTATCTTTATTTTTCTGAAAGAAATAGCCTTTTTTTAAATTATTTGCGTAATGATGGAAATATCTTCAATGCTTTATCAATCTAAATCCTTTGCATTTTCTGGTTTAACCACTACTTTAATTCTACAAAGAAATGATGAGAGATATATTAGTTAAATTTTCACTTGTATCTTTCACGTGACAGAAAGTTATGAAATTAGTCTCGAACTCAGTCAAATACTACTTTGAGCCGTCGTGATCATAAGGTCGTGATCGTAGATAGATTTCATGTCTCACCATAAAACAAAATTGCCCGTGTCTAAAACGTTCGAAAGTTAAGGGCAATTTTGCACATGCCCGTATCTTATACGGGCACTTTTCCATATTGCGTTATTTTATTTCTAATGCCCATTTGAGATCCGTCCCAGTAAAAACAGATAGACTAGATTATAATTAAACTTATTTAACATAGATCATTTTTGACTAGTTTTTCTGAAAAAAACTTCGTGCTTTAAGGGGTTATTCATCATTATAAACTTTGGAAAGTGAAAGTATTAATTTTTAATCAATGTTTTTATTTCTCACCAATATTTTCTTAAGAATTGAAAAATTTCAAAAATAAATATACAATAAATACAATAATTGAAATTTTAACCCTTTGAATACTGAATTATTTGAATACTGCATTGTATTGAAGTAAGAAGATGAAAAGTCTCACTCGTAACCAAAGAGTTAACATATACTACCCTCCCAATGGTTAAACTTTGAAAGTACTCAATGTTAGCCGCTAATTTGACATAAATAGTTCATTGATTTATATTCAGATTGATAAAAATTTAGATTTATATTAATATTTTATTAGTAATTGTAAAATATGTGTATTTCATATTAATTTTTCTAATTTCTAACTGTGTATATATCTGTAATCACCCACCAAAGTCAGATACACAGTTACAGCTAATATTTAGTTTAACAATAAAATTATTGATTCCAAATTTCTAAGAAGTAATGAATTTTATGTAAACTTATGTTATATAAAATTGTTTCTTATTTAGTAATTATCTAAATGAGTAAATAATTGTAAATTATAAAAAAATAAAAAATAAATTAAGAAAAATATTATCATTATTTGTATACTGCAATTAGTAAGTACTCTAGATTTTTAAGAAAAATAAATATTTAATTGATTGCTTAGTGTTCATTAGTTTTTCGAGAGCATCAAAGTGCCAATTTCTTTTTAACACTGATTGTATGACAAATATTTTGTAAATATTAGATTGGGGAAAAAGAAATCCATTATTTTCACGTGAACTTTATGTAACTTCTTTTGGATTTGCTTTTTAAAAAGGTTTAAAACAGTTTTCATGTAGATTTTTAAGTCTTGCGCGTTACGACTGCTGACATGCGGTTAACTTCGATCATTTTTGATATTTAATAGACATTTTCGACGATGCTGTATCCACATGCGAGGTGCATCTCTAACATCAAAAATACCCGAACAGAATCGACGAAACAAAAATTATACGTAACTGGTTGTTACAGTCTTCTATAAGACGATAAACACCTTTCACAAGTTTAGCCACCCGGATAACTTTTTCGCCGTTACAAGAGAAAAACGAAAATGTATCGAATTTTCTGTTTGTTGTCTTCCATTTTTAAAACCTTGTACTCGTAACTGAATTAATCAAACAAAAAACCGCAAGAAGATATTTTAGTGTCAAATGTCAGCTTTCCAACGAGCATAAATCTGAAATTGTTTGATATATACTTCACGAGATATCCATCACTACAGACGTCTACCGAAAAAATAATGGATTACTTTTTCCCCAAACTAATATTATTTTTGTTACCTGGTTACCATATAAAAACGTAGATTTTGTTATTCTTATAAAAATTATTATGCATAAAGCTGAATTCAAATAAAAAATATTCTTTCAATTTCATCCTGTTCAATTCTTCCAATTTCATATAATTCCTTCTAACAGTAATTTAAAGACAGGTGTCTCGTAATGCTTGCGGTTTGGTATGGAATGTTTGTCACACAACTATCATTTTTAGCTTATGAAAATTAATTAAACCGGAACTCACAGTTTAAAGTGGGTTACGAATCACTATAAACATCCGGACTTGGTGTTGGATTTGAAGACAAGATACGTGTGAATGTATTTATAAATCAAATGATAAATAAATAGGCTTGAATTTTCGTCTATCATATTGAATTACTGAAAACGTTTTTGCTACAGATATAATAATTCTGATTTTTAAGATTTATAATTCAGATATCTAAATAAAATTAAACAGAGTGGTCTAAAAAATCAACTTTCATTTCATCTCAATATAAATTACAATGTGTTTTTAATAAAAAGCAACCATTAATACTTCCATGCAAATTAAAATATTGTTATGTATTTATAATAATCGAACAAACCTAAATTAAAATATGTTGCTCTTAAATCAAATTAATCTAAGACGAGTTCACCAATCTGTGATAAGATAGCTCGAAATATGTTAATTAAATATTTAATATTTAATAAATGTAAATGTAGTAAAATAAATGTAAATGTGGTATGACATACCAGCAGGCTTTAATTTCAAATTTTAAGTTTGAAATTTTTATAAAATGTAATTATTACACAAAATCAATTTTTATTCGTAAAAATTAATAAGCTTGCGCGTATATTTTCTTTACATGCAATAATTTGAAAATTTTAAATCTTGGAGATTAAGAATTTAAATTTCGGCATTGTGTCAAAAAGATTTTTAGATCCTCTATTCTTTGCCTTGCTTCATTTTTAAAAATTACTTTGAAATTGCTATTTCAAAGACATTGAAATTTCTTTGAATTTTTTTTATCTTTTTCTTTATTATTTGGAATTTGTAGGTAAAAGACAATGCGACTGTCCAAACTAAATTATATCTAGAAAGGTATGCCTCATTTTTTTTTTAATCATTAGAGTAAGGTCCTTGGCGATTTTTGAAAACTGAAGAAAAAGAACCCTTTGTTTTATCTTTGTATCATTGTTTGTGAGTTTCAGATTTAAATAAAATATAACTTTTGAAGATAAGTTTTGCATGATGTTTTAAGTGTCACCGTGTTATTACTCGGTGTAAGTAATATCCCAGCGAAATAATGCCCTTTTCTATATTTATATTTTTATCTATTTGTTTATTTATTTTCTCGATTTATTTGTTTATCCTCATTGACCGCAATCAAGAGGCAACAAATGATTTTTACACTTTCTACCTGTGCATGCGATTATGAAGAAATATCTGAATAAATCAGTAGTAAGCAGCTATTTAAGCACTGAATAAATTTCTTTCTTACCATTATAGTAAACTAATTCACCGACAAAATAAAAATATAAAGAGAAAAAAATATATATATAGCAAAACTATATATTTGCAATGGTGGATTTTATTAGAAGCATGTAGCCGCCCAACCTGTCTGTTGTTAGCGTAAATGACAACGGATGGGGAAGATCTGGGTTCGAATCCCGTCTCGGGCATGGATGTACTTTCTCTCTCTCTGTGTTTCTTGTCCTTTCCTCAGATGATGGATGAATGTGGCCCGCCCTATAAACGGGTTTGTGGTGGTGTGGCGTGGGCGATGCTACTCGTATGTTCATGATTTGGTTCACAGGTGCCCATCGGGTAACCATAAAATGAGTAGCAGTTTCCGGTTGTGGCAAATGGGCTATTGTTCTTACTTTATCAAGGGTGCATTAGAAATAAGAAAAATTAGAAGCATGAAAACTTAATAATTTATTTGCTACAAAAGAATATTAAAAATACTATATTATCACAGCTGTAAAATTTGTTTGACATAAAATCGTTGTACAAATTAGTGGTTACTCTAGTTTTATGTTCCCATAGTGATGTTAATTTGCATCTTTTTTTAAAAAGTATGGAACAAAAAAAATTGTCGAATTTCTGCGCTTGAAAATATTTTAACGTAATTAGTTTCTAAATCTATCCATTTATGAAAACACAGTATAAGGTCTGACATACCAAACTGTAGCATAAATGAATGAAATATCACTTTTCTGTATATCTGAGATAAATTAATGCATAAATTTTTCTCCATTAGATGGTTAAGATTTAAATAAATCATTTAAGATTGTTTTAATATTTAAAGAAGCAAAAATAAATACCAGTGAAAAAATTATTAACGAATGACAACAACTTTATTGTATTTTTGTATCACAATTATTATTAATTTTAAAATAATGTACTTGGAAAGAGACGGTTAAAGTTTGTAGTGATTGATATATGGTACTAATATACCGGTTTAATTACAATTTGTAATAGCTTTCTAATAATATATAAAATATTAATAATTACAAAAAATTATATATACATTAAATATTTATTTTATTTAAAATATACGTATGTGTAACCCGAGATTAGCTGAATACTTTGACAAGTTAGATAACGTTTGGTGGCGCCATCTCTTGACTTGCAACGTTACTAATTCTCTGTGTGGCAGAATTCTCTTCTCATGAGTTTAATGATAGCATTTAATTATATTTGAAATCAGCAGAAATAATTGTTACTATATGATCCAAAGTGAATCAAAATTTTATTTTCATATATTTTTATATTTTCGTTAATATTTATATTGAAAATATTGGAATTTGGGAAAATAAATTAAATTTATTGTTTTTTGATTAAATCATTTTAGATTAAATCATTTTTTTTTTCCATGGGCTTCCTTTCTATACATGGGTTAAATACCCATATTTTTAATATTTTTGATTTTAAACTATTTCTTATTTTTACTATCAACTAAGTTCATTTTTTTATTTTAAACTCTTGTACATATTTACTTAAGCAAATTGTTCTAAAAAATTCAAATTAACTCACTTTTCTTCCAATGAATTTTCATAATCTATAAACTTAATTTTCAAACAGTATTTGTATTTAGTGATTCCCAAACTTCACATAACTCTTTAATTACTGTCTAAATTAACCATAAGAAATATCCTAGAAAAGTGATTAATTTTAAAACACATTACTTTCTTATATCAATTAAAGCAACATAAGCTTTTCATTTTAATAGTAATTTAACACTTATACCGTCACAATACTATTATCGTCTGCATTCTGCTGAATCTTCAATATATCCTAATTAGGACTACGTGCTGGAAGAAAGACTACATAAGAAATCTTTGCAATAATTAAAATAGTTATCAGGTAGAATAATGATATCAATTGTAATGACCGTAATATTGTATCTCTTACCTTTATATAATTATTTTGTGTAAGCAATTTTGAAAAAACGCTTCTCTCAGTAAAGGAAAATTAAATTCAATACTTTCATTTTAGAAACCTTTTTTAGATTTTCAAATTTCAGTTTAACTTTGTCAATTTAATTAAGTTTCAGTTTTGAAATCTGTAGCAAGAATTACAATTTTGTTCAGATTATACAGTTAAGTGTAGTGTATAGTATTATATAGATTATTAACTTTAAAAATTAATTCCTATAATTTTGATTTTTTATTTATTTTAATAAATTTGCCTTCTAATTGATTGAAATCCACAAAGAAATCTAAGTTCAAATATCAAGATTTCTTCCCGAAAAAATCGTAGTACCATGAAATAGAGATAAGCAACGATTTTTTAATATTTTTACCAAAGTATGTATGAAATTTACCTGTACACAAAATTCAGTATATATAATTTCTAATGCCTGATGCCTGGCTGCTATAGGATTTAAACCTTTCAGCACTACAAGGGGATAAAACAATGGTATCTTATATGATGGGCACCCAGTGAGTGTCCATCATTGTCCCGAAAGTGGGTGGGTCTTCGTAATTTTGAAGCAGAGACCAAGCAGGAAACCCCCAGACTTAGCCTACCATTTTCAAAGGTATTATTTCACATGCAGGACATTGCGACCACGAAATACTTAACGTGAGCAGCCACTGTTAGCAAAGGAACGTACTAACGCGCAAACTAGGCCACCACGCCTTAATAAAGTATATATATATATATATATATATATATATATATATATATATATATATATATATATATATATATAATTGAAAAGACTTCAACAAACATATCAACGGGTATGTATTTGAAAATTAATATGTAAAATGCTAACTTTTTTAATGGAAAATTACTTTTTACATAGTAACTGTACATTTTTTACTAAAAGACATAGGATTTATAAATATGTAAATGCAAAATATTACTTTGCAATTACAAAACTAAAAGGGTAATAAGATGAAATTTCGTTGTAATATGTTAAACTGTCGTGAATTTTGGATTGGTTTGTCGTTCAAAGATCCTTTGCACACGAGAGCTAAACCAATGATTTAAAGAGGACTCTGAATCACTACAAACATCCAAGCATAAGATGGGATTCGAATCCACTAACTATTGAGTCGAAGACAAAAGCGATAACTATACGGCTACCATTTCGTCATAATGCATGTTGATTATTTGAAACAGACAGCGTAATGACGTTACATAGACATTAAATGATTTAGATATTTTTATAGTAAATTCAATTAAAGTGAAAGATTCTACTATAATAAAGCCACCATTTTTTTTTTTCGATCTCATTCGAATATTCTGTTGAAAAAATTGAGAATGTTGGATACGCGACGTCACAATTACCTCAAGCTATCAGTTCTTTTTAGCATACAATCAGAAAATATATTGTTCTTGGTTCTCTTTATTTGAAAAGCTAAAAAAAACTAGTGCTGGAAGCTTAGGCTTCAAAATTTCAGTATAGGTTCCATGACGACCCAGTTGCTTAAAACTTCATCTTTATTATTGAAAGATGGTAAAGATCCATCGTGAAAGACCAAAGATCCGTTGTGTTTACAAAAGGCGAATAGGGCATGTTAAATAGATCATGGTCACAATATTCTTTAAGTGAAATGAAATCTGTGGGGATAGCAGATCAAATATTGAGGGTATTCTACTTGATCTCTGCCTCCAAATTACGAAGACTCCCATCCGGCAGCTTCCGTCTAACTGGTAGAACCTAACTCGGGGCTAAATACCGGAAAGTATGTTGGTGCAATATCAACATTCGAGTGTAGGTAAAATTAAATTTTATTTGGGGTTTATTATATTCCACAAGAACTTTGTTGGCATTGTTTTCAGGAATGCTGAGCAATGCTTCAATTCTTACAATATTTTGATAAATATACTCGCTATATAACCACACGTTGTACCTTAAGAATATTCTTCTAATGAATGAATCTATATTGATAAGTTAGAGTATCGAACTGGCGAAATAATCATTCTAAACCCCTATATGAAAGAATGCTCAATGAGATGCTAATTACAATAGATCATAAGCTTTGTACGAAGCTAAGCATGCCGTATGAAATGTCATTATCTACTATTTTATCTTATGGTGGGCATATATGATATACCATATTGGACACACCCTGTCTAGTGGTCAGCATGACTGACTGTGGATGGGATGGTCCTGGGATTGAATCCTGGTTCGGCATGGATGTACTTTCTCTATCTCTCCTGTCTTTGTTCTTTCCTTATATAAGTAGGTTGTCAATGGATACTGAATCTATAAACTGGTACCTATGGCATTTGTATATTGAGGAAGTCGGACTTCTCATAACGTTTTAGTTGGAAACGTGGAGTAGTTCACCCCATATTGTTAGTCTAGCTGTCACAAAACAACAACTATATAGGACATAGGGTCATGAAAGTATGATGACTCATCTTTCTATAAATTAAAACAAATCTTTAACATTAACTATCTCATGGAAAATTTACTTAAATCATTTCTTTTCTTTATCATTTATTCTAGGTTCGATTAAGCTCTTATTTCAATACTTTAAAGTTATCTATTATATTAAATTTTTTGGATTCTTTATGAATTTAATACTCTAAGGTTACGTCATCGTATCATAGCAAGGTTACATCATTGCATTATAAACATAAATAAAACGTTTCTAAAAAAACTAATCAAACACATAAATATTAAAATATACACACAATCAGCGACAACGAGCGTGTCCATATACAAAGAATACGTGCAACACAAACTTAAGGAAATGTTTTTATTTATTATAAAAATATAAGTTACATAAAAACTTGTTCTCTGGCAAAGATTTACTGAGCTTTTATATCATAAAATTCCATGCATAAAATGGAAAATTGCGGCCTAATTTCCTCATTCAAAATCGCTCTACTTTTTCCTTTATAATATATCACCTTTAATATCATCAATAATGGTTTAGAAATAACAAAATTAGTATCAATAAGTTTTGAAACTGCAGATTTTATTCCTATAAATCGTAGATTTCATGACGATATAATGGATCAAAACTTTTTTTCAAAGAGCAATAGTGAATGAGAAAAAGACGATAATTTACATAAGCGACATAAAAAAACAAGCAACTATAATGCTATTTTCATAAGACATAAATATAAATAAATCATAAAACACAATACATTTACAAAATTATTTCATTCACAAAATTCTCATAAATAGTTGTTATTAAATCCTTGTTAGTAAAACATTTTTAGTTTAATAGAATAAAATGTTTCTTACAAAAAGATTTTATAAAATTTAAAAAAATTATTTAAAAGTATATTATTATATTAATATCTTTACAGCAA
>JAPDSC010037930.1:0-47287 GCA_026290005.1 Latrodectus geometricus
TATTTTTTGAAGGGATATAAAGTATTTCATTTCCGGTTAAACTATTTAGTTTACAGTTAATAAAACAACTTTTTTATTTGCTTTCACTAGACAGATTATTAAATGCCAGGTAAAAAAATTTCATTTCTTGAAATAATATCACGATTAAATAGGCAAATAATTTATTTTACATACTTTATCGTCTGAGAACTCAATTTTGAAAAATAGTTAACCTGAAGTAGATTCAACTATATTTAGTAGATCGTCTAGCCTGAAATAGAATGTCTCGTTATATTGCTTATAGCTTTAACTTTCCAGATTTTATGCTTTTTCCCAGACAAATATTGATCAATATTATTTAAAATGGAAATACTTCGAATAGTTGCACCTTGCTAAGCTTGAGATTATTTAAAATTAAGGTTAAAGTGAAATAAGCATTTTTTTAAATTTTCCAGGTTTAAATATATTTTTTTTTAAGAAAATTTATTGCATATTAAGGAGAATTATAAAGTTTGCTTGAAATTATTGAATATGAAAAGTTATTTAATAATGTATTTTTCATTCAAGGAAATTTCACTGCTGATAAAATTTTATCAGTGAATTAAAAATTTTACATTTCAGATAAAATCTAAAATTTTGAAGCACTTCAGAGCTTCTTAATAAATACAGTTCATAGAAAAAAAATTATGAATAAAAAATTTAAACATCCATTAAAAATTTCTTCAAAAGTTTCGTCGATGTCAATTATTTTTATAGTAAAATGACATTTTTGATGATATAGCTGTTGATTTCAAATAGATTTTTCATGCATAAAATTAGATTTTTGCACGAAATATTTCATAAATTGTTAGTTAATAAATTTAAAAAAATAATATAAAAATTTAAAAAAAAATCAATGTTAGAAAATAAAAATGTCAAGATAAAATGACATTGACAAAAATAATGCTTAATTCGTATGTTTTATTTATGTTTAAATCATTAAAATAATGTGTTATAAATTTTAACTATTTAACTTTCTGATAAAATATGAAAACATTTATATATATTTAAATATTGTATATGAACAACTTAAAAAACAATCTTCAATTATACGATACTCATTTAGAACAATCTGGTAAATGAACTGTCTTCTATTCAATAATTCAAGGGTTCGATTCCCGTCTGAAGACAGCAATTGCAGAGGTTTGGAATCCACTTCAAATTACAAGTATTTGTTAAATTTCCTCTCACAAGTGGAAAATGATCATATAATGATAAGCAAACTAAATCTATTTAGGTTCTTAATTTCAACTGTCAACCTACTGAATTCTTATTCAATAAATTATCACATAATTTCAATTGTCTATACATTTATTTGGTCACAGAATTTCAAAAATATTAAAATATCTTTAATGACCAAATAAGATCTCCTGTTGTTTCTTTTTGCGATTATCTGTCAATTCAGATGCACAAAATTCTATCAACCTAAAATTAATACAAGTCATATTGGTAAAATTATTTTAAATAATTTTTCTCATAATACTCGTTTTGCATTGCTTTGTGGTAAAAAGACACCAAAAAAGCTGTTGATGCGATTTCATAGGCAGAATCAAAAAATTCTATAAAATATTATGCAATAAAGTCTTTTGACACGAAACTACAGATATTCCATCAATATCATTTGTTTTATTTTTACAATTTCTTTTGCTAATCAATTTTATACCACTGTTAATAACAATCGATTTTATTGATAAAAATATACAATTTGTATGATTTAATTTAACACTTATAAAACAAGAAAAAATTTTAATAAGTTTGTTGAAAACTTACAATTACATCGTTACTGTGGAGAACATCATAATGATTAAAAGACAAAACTAGAAAAAGTAACTGCTTCAAGATATTTTTAAAAAAGGGATTGTTATTTAAGAGAATTCGTCAAAATAAAGTTTCCCTTTTTTTGTCAAGAACTTTTAAAAATACATTCGTAGTACAAGGAAAAAATGTCTCGGATGAATTTTACATGATACGAAAAATTTTGGTCGACAAAACTTGAGTTGTTCAAAGCACCGAAAAAATGAGTCTCGGTGGAATTATTTTGGTATAGGATAAAAGATAATAAAAGAAATGTTGTTTGGAGAAGTAAAAGTACAAAGAAATGGCAAATATTGCGTAAATAAATAGTTATAAAATGATAACGTAAGTTAAAAGATTGAATTTTTTATGCTATTAATAATACTACCTTCATACTTATAACCGAAAATTCAATTTATAGTGTTATAAAAATTCTTTCGTAAGAGGGCTTACCAGTGAAAACTTAAGGAAGTGAGGTTTTTTGGCAATAGAAACTCATTGTGTGCATAAAAAAATGTTTGTGTAGAAAATAAAATTATTTCATTTGAATTTTGTAGACATACGTTCGTATAAACCATCGAACGTGTGACATCAATGGATTGACTCCCCAAAACGGATCGTTTTTGGCTTGTTGTTTAAAAGTAATTATCCTACGAGAGTTTAAAGTAGACTACGAACTACCTAAAATATCTATCTCAGAGGTGTGAACCTAACCTACGAACTACTGAATCATAACACATAGTACTGTCTATTCGGTTCCAAGATCGTCCTGTGCAGTGGTTTACCTAACAACAGAAGGCTTGGTTGTTAAATGTAGTAAATTTCCAGAATGTTACACCCTTATTAACATCTGCCGCATGCTGTCTTTCGGGGGGACTTTTCATAAATAGTAGGCCATGTTTAAATATCCCATGGAAAAAATCTCAAAGCATTCACAAGTTTTTACCCAAATAATCTGTATTTAGAAAGTAGAAACATAAAATTCCTTTTCCGTTTGTTCAATTAGAGCTCGCTAGTATCGTTCCCAAATACTTTTGTTCTGAAAAGCAACATCTAAACATTAGACTATGGTAAGCCCAAAACTAGTAAGTGTATTATTTCACTTTCAATAAGGATATCTTTTAGTGATAGTGGTTGACTGTTTTCTGGGTATATTTTCTGCTATACGTTGTAACGTCTGTCATGCATCAAAACTCTTCTAAAGGCGAGATGGGATGAATTTTATCTTAGTTTAAGTCCATGAGATAGATTTCTTGTTGTAACGTGTCTTTATATGCTTCAAATCAATATCAAGTGATTTTTTTAATCATCTCAGAATATAATTTTGTCATAAGAAAAAATCTGACTCAACAATGAACATGAAAGCTTACACAACCTCAATTTCAATAGATGATTACATTGGATGCATTAGAGTAAAATCAATGAAATTCAGATGATGAACATCTTGGTAATATCATTCAACAATTTTCATAAATCTTCAAACTAAGCTTATAGCTGTAAATTTAAAATGAGACTTAGAAATTTATTGCTTATAATTTGGCAGAAATATTTACATACAAGAGTTGGCTAATGTGGTTGTTTGTATACATTCTACGTTTAATCATTTTAAATTTTCAAGCAATTATTTCTATTCATTATTGATTTTAGGGCCTCTGGAAAATAACGATGTAAAATAGTGTTCATAATTCACTTTGAATTTGCAGTCAGCATTTGCTGAATGTTCCTAAACTCATCACCCCTATTAGACACAGAAGTTTGTAAAAATGCAAAAGTTACTTTAAATTATAGATTTTAATAAATGTCATGAATGCAAATGTGACATCAAAAATGACTTGAATCGAAGACCAGGGGAGGGATACGATAATTGATTATTTTTGACCAATATCCAAATGTCTATAAATACAAAATATGCACAAAATTCGTTCGACTATTATTTTGAATTTTACAAAAGTTTTACAAAAGCACAAAAAAAAAATAAATAAAACTTAAATAGTGATTATACACACACACAATGCTGGCTTTATAAGTTTGCAGTTATTTACATACAAGGAAAATTTTACATATTTCGTAATTACCTATTTTATATGACAGTCATCTATAACAAACTTATCGTTCAAGCTTTCATCCATTGATTATGGAGTCATTTTCAGCACATTAAATTTAAAAGTATCTGCATAATATGTTTGTAATTTTTTCTTTTTATTGCTTAGATTTAAATGTTAAAGATTGCAATATGAAATTAATATTAAATCAAAACTTTAATTGTAAATAAAGAATTCTAATTTTCAGCTCAAGTATTTTTAACACAAATATAGTTTTTATTTTTACAAACATTTGGAGTTACAGGTAATTTAGTAATAAAAACTATTTAATGCATGTGCTATAATTAAAATAACAAATTTTTATTCGTTACTATAGTTGCTTAAAATAAACAGAGATAAACTAAATATCAATACATAAATAAAATAAAACAGTCTTTTATTTACCCTAAATAAAATTCAAAATATTATAATTTATTAAAATTATCCATTGAATTTTTTCTGGTGCAATCATTAATAGACAAATGGCCAGTCATTTCCCATGTAATTATCAATAGATATGACATATCATCATTTAAATTTCTCCAAGATAGTCATTAACGAAAGTGTAATGAATTACCCTAGTTTGTGATAGATAATTCCCTATATTATTAGTCACAATTAAAAACTTTACGAATAAACTAATTAGATTCCTATTATAAGTTTTTACATTTTAAGAAAATACTTTATTTTTTATGTGATTATAGCATAATCATTTACATAATTCATAAGAAAAGTTATTAGTTTTTAAGTTACGTATTGATTTTGGAAATTAATCATAAAATAATGAATGGAAAAACTATTATTCCAATGAAAAAAATTATTAAAAATTTATATATTTAAATTAGTTAATAAACTTTCAATGCATTCATTTCTATTGATAAATTCTAGAAAATTCTGATATGTTTAGAATATTTTTATTAAAATTATTTCATTTTGACTCTGTCAGTAACTTCAGATTAGTTTAGGATGTTTTACTATTCAGTAATAAAGCAACGGAAGACCATGTATTTTAAAATTAGGATTGCTTTATTAAATGTAAAGAAACACATGCGAGACAAGAAATATTGATTTTTCTAAGATAATCATTGAAAAATATGAGACAGTATAATTTGGATTTTCTCAGATATAAATCAATAGATTTGATTTAAAATTGTGAATGATGTATAAGAAACCCAGTGTTTAATACTAATTAGACATTGAGGAATCAAAAAATAAATTACTTGAAAAAGTAAGTTATGATTAACCTATATTTATTTAGAAATAATCATGTGCATAATCCTTTAATTAAAACTATTTTTGATAATTTCAATCCCTTTTTATTTAAATTTTTTATCTGACTAATATTTTTCTTGTTAGTTTTCTTATTCAATTTAATTTCAGCCTAAAAAATGTTCTATAATATTCAGTTAAAATAAAATATTGAAGAATTTTTTGGAAAATTGGCACTTATTAGGAGAAGAAAGCAACTAAATTAATATCACTGACACAATTGAAAAGTTTAACTTATAAACTGAAATTTATTACAGGGATAAATAATTTCCAAAGTATTAATTATTTTTTTATTTTTTGAACATCTTTAACTGCGTATGTTAAAATATTTTTTCAGTAAGGTATACTTATCAGGAGAATTGCTTTGTTGAAATTAAATTAGAAATCATACATATGCTTTTATTGAAAAAGGGTTAATTACTTTGACCATTATATATATATATATTCCATTTGAATAAAGCTTTTATTCCCAGTTTTGAGTTATAGTTTTTTTATTTATTAATGTATATACTTATTAATTTATTTATTGATGTACTAGTTATATATTAAATATAACAACGAATTGAGACACTTTGGATAGATATGGAAATTTTCTTGAAAATCCTCGTAATTTGTATAAGTAAACATTTTAAAATATTTTCCATGCTTACAAATATATCATTTAACAAGATAGTTATCCTACTCAATAGAGTGTAGTTGAAGATTTTTTACAGATGATTTTTCATCAATAAATTCACTTTTGTTCATGAAAAGCCAATCTTTCCAATTTTGAAATGTGCAATCTAGCAAATATGGCAGGAAAATTACAATTTTTGGTGTATCTTCTCAAAATTAACAAAAATTTCTCTAGTCACAGGAATTTATCATCGATAGCATCTTTTTCATCTTCACATTTGCAAATTGCCCAATCAAAGAAAACCTTTTCTGTCAAATATTCAATGATAATCTATTTTTCAGAATCCAAAAGTTCATATCAATACTAAAATAAAATAAGAGCCAGTAATTTTGGGAATATCCTACTAAAGTGCAACTTTTCATAGAGTATAAAGTTTTGGCTCTTGCAATGCATCAAGATAAAGTACAAAATGTTTGACTTTTTTTTATGTGGTTCCATTCTTTGTTTTATTATATCGGGTAATTAGCTCACTCGACAACTTTAAGGTATTTCTCTTTCTGAATTGTGGATTTTATTAATTGCAAATATATCTGGTCCAATGTTTACTCAAGATCCTTTACAGATGAGTATTTTCTCGACAAGTTTCTATAATTCGACTAGTTTATCCACTATTCCACTTAATCATCCATTTCTTAATATTTTTTTTATTCTATGCTTTTCAAGAAACACACTTTACTCTAATGTCCATCTGGATATCTTTATTTTCCTTGCTATCATATAGAAAGAATTCTTGTAATTTTCAAGCCATGGCTAAACTTTTATAGGCCTCACTTATTCTTGTTTTATATTCTTTTATTTTTAAGGTCTTCATATGAGAAAACGGCCAAAAATAATCTTTCTATATTTCATTCATACAGAAATATTTTTAGATTTAATAAGAAATTTAAGAAAAACTATATGGTAAAACATAAATATTTAAAATTTGTGTTAAAATTTTTTATAAAATTTGTTGTGATAAACATTAATATTTAAAATTTATGTTAAAAGTAAAATAAATATTAGCATAATAAACAAGAAGCATTCTTAGATTTTAAAGTGAAATTTAGGCTTAAGCAAAAAGACATTCAAATCATTCCCTTTATGAACATTTTTAACTCAAATGAAGTCTATTTTATTACAACCAATCCCACCCTTCATCTAAGGCCGTTCATTAATTCCAGAACAGAGGTTGCAATTTTAGAATTTAAAAACTATTTAAGAAAATGTTTTTCATATACTAACATTATCTCTCGCTCTCTAACAGATTAATTTAAAATCATTATTACACACTGTGGTAATTCTAAACTATGATATTGTATAATTAGTTTAATAAACAAAATTATAATTAAGAGTCTCCTTTAAAACTACACTTTTGGAATAATCATTGGATAAAAATATTTTTATTGATTAATAACCTATCATTTCATTTAAGTTATAAACAAACAATTTGGTTTAATGCCAATGGATTTATTACCCCTTTCAAATTTAAAGTCTTTATTTTATTATTCCTTTATTATTATTACTTTTTTTTTATTGACGTGTCAAGTGAACCAAATTCTGGGGATGGATCCACTTTTCAAATTTCCGAATTCTACAAGAGTCATTTTGAAGTTCCTCATTTCATTCCTGTCGGCTATACATGTAATTAAGCAAGTATTTCTAAGATGACTTAAAATCTAGGTTAATTACAATCTACAAGAATAAGGTATTTAAAAACAAAACTTTTTAAAAGGATATAGAGATATTTGCTTTTTAAAGAGTACGTTGAAGTTTTCACTTATCAAGCAATTTTATTTTTAGAACTTTATATAAGATATATGAAATATCCTACGCGCTATTAAAAATACATCATGAAATAAAAGGTATTTATTATTTTAATTTTCTAATTTTCAAAACTTTTTAATTTATGTTATTTTATAAAATTTACATACAACTAAATATTTTAATTCAATTCGTTTGAAAATAAGAAGTTCGTATCTTACTAATATGTTGGTAGTTAGGTGATAATTAATACAATTAAATTCGCTGGAGTTGCATTAAAAGATTGTTAGTACTTGCTTTTCATCTAAGAAAAAGCGTTTAACTATAAATAGAAAATGAATTTTCATAATATAAAAAGCTTTTATCATTTCAACAATCTTTCTCTAGCTAAGAAAGACAGATTTTATTCATAATCATTAAAAATAAAAATATGATAGATATAGAATACACAAATTTGCTTCGTTGCCAATCCCCATTCAATAAATTATTACTTTGTAATTTAATTGTTTAAAATTATGAAAAGTTATAAGTTATAGTGATTCATTTTTCGTTAAATAAATATTTTAAAAATAACTATACATAAATTATGATATGTATATTTATCTGAAAATGAGATTTTTCAGAGAAACATAAGTTTAAAAAAATCTTTCGAGTGTTGAATAATTGTTATTCCAAATAAATGAATTTTAAATTTATATTTTTAATTCTATTATGCAAATATCAAAACGCTACAGTTAGTACTGAAAGGAAACTTCCATAATTCACATTAAAATGTATGTATTTTATGGTACTGGTTTATTTATTAATTAATTTTTGCAATGTTTCAAAAAATAATCTCTGAAGAACTCTTAAGGATTTTTACAAAGATTATTAAAATTATCTTATAACAACTAAACTACCTTGATTTCCTGGGTTTATTTAGTTTTTTTTTCTCAAATAGGAAAGCAATACTAAACAATCTAGTTGTTCACATCCTTACCATTCATAACCATTGAAAACATTCAATATATGTCATATTTTATTTTATCTTAGATTTAGTTAATTGCTTATATATTATTATTCTCTAAGGGAAAAATCAAATCTAACTGTTACTTATGTTTTAAATTGAAATCTAGATTGATACAGACATCCATGCTGACGTGGGAAACAAACTCACCTACTGTTGACCTGAAATGGTACTAATTTAACGTTATATCATCAATGCAAATGTCGTGTGATAAGTCTGCAAACAAAAAGTAAAAAGGTTTATTTCAATATAGAAATTGGTTAGCGAAGTTTTCTTGTATATGGCAACAGTAGATAATGGCATAAAAATAATCAATATATTATTTGTACTCATTTCAATACCAACGATTTTTTTACATAAAATCAATAACTAAAATTTTTATTATTTTAAATTAACTTTGGGTCTGGAATCTTGCTTTTATTAAACTTACTATTTAAATTTATCAATGATTTGTTTTAATTGTGGTGATTTATTACATTTCTTAAGTATAAGTTTCATTCATCATAAATTCCCATACTTTTTTTTTTCAAAATTAACTGATTTGAGTTAATTTGTATACTTTTTTAATTTTTGATTAATTTAGATCTTGAGAATTATGACTATTACATTCCAAAAGGAAAAAATTGTTTGTTAAAAATAATGGATTTCATTAATTTGTAATTCATTCATTCGTACATAAAAATAAAAAAAAACTTTTAGACATTTAAAATTTTTATTTAATATGCGTGATAAAAATTCTTAAGAAACGCTTCCTCCAACTTTAATAAAATTAGCACATTTTTAAAAATCAACCATTTCTACTTTATACAAAAATCTTTTTCAATTTTATATCTACTATTTATTTGGATAACTTTAAGCAATTTAAATAATACATTTTCTACAAATAAATTTCAATAAATTAAAAATCATTATTTCATTAAGAATCAATATTACAATATTTATTTCGAAAAATAACGTAATAAATAATTTTTTGTTATGATATTCATTATATTATAACATGTCAACGTAAATATAATAAATACTATAACATAATTGTTTTAATATTCGTGAAATTTTTTGCGTCAACTGCAAGTCTTTTTGAATAAAAAATTACATTCTGAATAATAATTTACATTAATTAAGTAAATTGCATTTTGAAATGAGTATCTCATTTTGTATGCATTTAATATTTTGTCTAAAGCTTATTTAGTTAGAAAATCTGTTTTCGAGTTAAATAATCTCATTTTGCTATACCTCATCAAAGAAATCCAATTAGAGAAATTCTGGCAACTTGCCAATTTTTCATAAATGCTGTATTTTCATTTAAATGAATCCTAATAGTGAACGATGAATTCCTTTTCTGATTATTAAATAAGCAGAATAATAATACTCAATCGAGAATCATCCACAATTAATCATTTTCGACGTTCAGAAAGTTCATCAAAAAGCTTGAACGCGATGATTCCTCTTACAGTATAATAACAAGCATAGTTCTGCTGCATTAACTCCTACAAAATTTTAAGTCTAGAAAAGACTTACATAATTATTTTGGAAAAGAGATTTAGTTCTCTCCGAATAGAATATTTACGACTCTCATTTGAGAAAAGGGGCATATTTCGATTTGAGGATTTGAAGTTATTAAAATGTATTAATTTCTGATATCTAAATCTCTTAATCTGTAAAATATATGAAATTTCAATTAAGTTGCATTCATGGACAATTTGCTACCAAATTGCTAAATAGTTACACTTCAAAATTTTAAATAAATGTATTTAGATATACACACATGTTTAATAAGTATTATTTCTTGATCTAAGATAAAATAACTTTGTTTTAATTGTTTTTGTAATAGAATTTATTTTAAGGTTAATATATATATATATATATATATATATATATATATATATATATATATATATATATATATATATATATATATATATATAAACCGCCCCATAATTTTTAAAGAAGTTCATTTTGAAAGACTATGTGGAATGTTCGAATTCTTGCAAAATTTATATGAAAATCAAAAGGAGTTAAGGAGTTTCATCATTATTAAAAGTAAAATAAATTGAAATCAAATTGCTCTTCAAAATACTTGCCATTATAAGAGAATAGTAAGAAATATGATTAAGATTTATACCTTAATTTTATAAGTAAGTTTGAGTTTAAGCCACTTATTTAAATATTGACTTAAATCTACAATTGTGTAGATTTCAAATCTGATATCTAATCTCGTAAACACATCAAATTATGTACGTAATAGAATATATATTGAATACAGTCGCTTATGTAATTGTTATAAGTATGAGAATTATATAAGTATTACGAAAACCACAAAATCTTCATTCTATATTTCCATTGAACTTTTGAGTTGACTTGACAGAAACTGCACAGAATCCAATGAAACTTTTATCAAAATATTTATCTCTAGCTGCCTTAAAACATAAACTATATAATTTCAAAATATCAATTACAATTTTTATGATTGATTTGAACCGTAATCGAAGTTCATTCGATCTCGTTGTAAAATTTCTCTTTCAATGATGTATATTGTTAAGGTACGCTGCTCGCTTCAAGACTGGTGTTATATGAATTGCTCTAAACTTTCAAAATCATCCAATATGCTTAAATACTAGAAATAAATATTTACAGAACCAGATTCATTTTCTTAAAGTTTCACATTCAATTTTTAAAAATGTATTGATATTTCATTTTTTCAAAATTCTACAATATTTAACAATTTTCTAATTAAAAGGAATATTTAAGCGCAGTAGGCATCTTTTACTTGATTCATGCACGAGACCCCCTTTGATGATATAAAATAAAATTTTGCATAAAGCTCTTCTTCTTTCTTTATTTATTTAATTAATATAAACATAAGGATTTGCATCATATTTATTAGTAATTATCGTCTTATTTCTTTATTGCAATTTTCCTCCTTTATTTGGTGCATGATTTTATTTGGAGAGCATGGTTTGCGAAAGATAGCATCCTTGGTAAACCACTTGTGAAACATGCACAGAAATATTGCTCGGCTGTTTTTAATTTTCATTTTTAAATATTTAAATGAAACGTCGTTAGTAAATGATGAAAAAAACATGAATACAGTTTCCTTGAAAACATTACATTAATTTACTTTAAAAATTAATTAAATAATGAAACCCATTATAAATGAAATTTTTACTTTAGTTTTTTATTTCAAAGAATAATAGAAAACGAAAATGCTTTTCTTTCATACCATCCTGGACTATTTTAAATGTAGAAACTGATATCATATTTCTATATATCCATAACATTTATGATAAAACTCGCTTTCCTATATTTTAAATACTAAAATAAATTGAAAATTAGATTTTACTATGTATATCATACACGAATACATAATAAATATATTTTTAAAAAAAATATCAATGAAATGTAGCAATGAAATAATAAAAAATAAGTAAATTCTTATGTTTCCATCTAGTATTTCTTCTTATTATATTAATAAACATTAAAAAATCAGTTCGAAGTAATGGTATTTAATACTTCGAACTGATTTTTCAATGTTTAATAGTAAAATAAGAAGAAACATTAGATTGATATATAAGAGAATTTACACATTACTTGTTATTACATTGAACACATATAAATATATTCTCATTTTTGGCATGTATTTAGTTCTTTAAGTTAATGATAAATTGTAATATTTCGTTGTATAATTTATTAATAGGACAAAAATAATAGAAATGTTTATAAAGATATTTTATTCAAATCTAATTTTACTTTTAAAAAACAAATCATTTTAATGTTATCTGGGTTTTTATAGAAGACTTATAGAAGATTAAAATAAAAATCCCAAAATTGGAGGTTCTTTATCATATTTACATTAGGAGAAAAATGAAGTTTTACGTCATGTATTTGTCAAATGATTTTTTTTAATTTTTCTCTTTTCAAAATGTCGACTAGAATTTGATGACTAAATAATGACACTTTTAATTAGTATGGTATGATATTGACTTGCCCCTTAAAAGTTGACTTTTTTGTAATAATAAGTGGTATATTTCTATTTGTGTTCAATAAAAAATGATATTCTGACCTGCTGATAAATACCAAATGAACAATCATTGAACGAAATAATGAGATTTCTTTAATAAAAAATATAAGATAGCAGGAATTTCATTAAAATCAGAAATCTGTTGGTAATTCTAAAAGGAAAAAAATCCGTAAAACACTACTAGTCAAAAATAATTCATTCATTATCCTAAGAAAATTTTCTTTTAAATACTTATTCTTGGTTGGATTGTCTTCTGCCTTTTGGATTAAAATTCACACTTTTCAAAGTAAATGCAAAATTTAGCAAGAAAAGCAATAAATAAAAGAAAAAGAATATATATTCTTCCTAATTAATTTTTAGGTAAAAGTTGTAGTTTATAATTAAAATTTTATTTATAATATATTATTATTTTTATTTTATATTATTTTATTTTATATTATTTTATATATTTTATATTATTTTTATAATATATTATTATTTATAATAATATAATATAAAGTGTGTAAAGTAAAACAAACTCATTTTCAAACAAGCATTATCATAATTGATGATGGTAATGAAAACGTTCATAAATTAATACATCTGCACTCTGTTGACTGTATTCTATTATTTACACTAGCGTCTAGCTATGTGAATCATCCATTTTAACTATTGTTAACTATTATAGTTATTTTCATATTATGATTAAGAAATACAAATTTCAAATCCAGTATTAAAATATTTAAGGTATATTGTACGTTTTTCATAAAATATCCGTAAAAGATATTTTTGGCATAAACGGACTATTGTTTAACGTTAAGAACTCGAAGAAACCAAAATAGGAATACCAATTTTCTTTAATAACACATCTAGACGGCTATTGGTACTACACTTTCGGTACAAACTGTACGAAACAATCTTCACGCTGTAGGACTGTATGATCGCAACTAATGCTGTGTGTCATGTTAACAGCAAAGCACCAGCAGCTGTAGCAGCAATAGCTTCAACCAGTAGTGGGCCACATAGCATGTGAACTGGTGGAGAAATGAATTGGAAAGGATTCTTTTCTCTTTCGAGTCCCATTTCACTGCATTCTGATAATTTAAGTATTTTCATCTGTAAGGAACGTAGCAATAGAAATATTCCTTCATTAGTGAAAAAAATTTCAGATTTTGCAACGGAAGAGTGATGGTCTATGCTGACATCTCCACTGCATTGATCTTCATAACATTCAAAAGAAACTCTGACAGGTCGCCGGTATAAGGACGAGATCCTCAAACCTATGCTGTAATGATTGGAGATTACTTCATTTAAATGGTCAATTACAGATCTAATCTTGCTAACTTGGAGAATGATTTCATTTTAAAGGAATCATACAAATGGAAAGACTAGTATGTTCTCAGACATGAACCCAATGCAGCATGTTTGGGTTTTCTAGGCAGACGAGTTGGCTACTTCTCCCACTAACTCTCCAAGATCTAAAAAGAATTCTTCTGAAACAGTTGGACAGAATATCTCAACCACTCCTTAATAGTTTCAAAGATGTTCGATGCTTCTAACCAATTGGGGAAACCCCATATCCCCTACTAAAATTAAATTTTCGTTTAAGGACACATCTCATTTTATTTCTTTGAATACATTTAATATTTACATAGTAAAAGTATGAAAACATGAAAGTATGAAAACATTTAAAAAGACGAGAAAGTATGAAAGTATGAAAACATTTAATATTTACATATATTTACTCAGTTTTTCAGTTTAATCTAACTAGAGAATAAATAAGAAAGATAATGATAGAAAACATTACAGAATCGTTTAAATCCTAACACTATTTATCTTTTTTCTTTACGCAATTCGAAATTTACTCATAAATTATTTTTATTCTTTTATTTTATCTTACATGGCACTCTTCCTACAAAATCTCAGAATATCATTTTCTAATATTTTCTGCCGCTTTCTTTCAAATTTAAAGAGAAAAGAACATGTCGTCCGCAGAGTATTTTCGAACAAGTTATAGATATATTTTCTTCTTTCAACGTTTGGTTTGAAGAGAAGATGTCTAATGGTGAAGGAATAGAAAGAAAATTTCCGTTTCCAGTCTAAAATTGTCTTGGAAAAATGGATTTTCTTTTCAGAGTTCTCATTAATAATGGCTCAGGTTTGAAAGGAAACTTTTAAAATCTTTAAAAAATGTTTGAAAGAAGATAGTTATGAAAGCAATTGGAGTCTTTTAGACAAACATTAAAAGAAGAGATTTGATGAAGGACTTTAATAATGACCAATTTATAGGCATTATTTATCGATGAAGCTCAAGTTTAATTTCTTTGATCACTTCTGAAATAGTTACAGAGTTATTACCGTATTAACTAACGAACATCTCTATATATGTTCTGTCACGCATTTTATTTTATTATCAACACAATGTTTGATAAATAAATGCGTTTTATTGCTTAATCAATTATGAAACGGCATTTCATATTTTATTTCTTGAATGAAGATTTATGAAAAGAAAAAATTCTATTGATTTGTGTGAGTGTTGTGATAGTGTTTAGCTTTCCCCTCTTATGATCTTGAGCTAAGCAGATAGTTGAATAATTAGAGTTTTAATACTCATTCAATAGTTCATGCGTTTGATTCTCGAAAGTAGATGTTTAAATGGTATTGGTATCCATTTTAAATCATATATGTCACGATTAAATTATCTTGCATAATGTGATCATAAAGTATTTATATGGTATATGAGGCTCAACTTAGTTGAACTATGGTACTATGTTCACTGTAGTGTGAGTTCGAAAGTTCGAACATAACAACTATTGAACGAAGATGGTTTCTGGTTTTCAATGGCATAGGTATAGTGGTAGTTGCGTCAAAATTTTCAGTGTTTTCTTCATTTCGACACGTTAAGGCGTCTAATTCTATGAAAACGGAATTTTCAAATACCGTACAATAATTTACTACATTTACTTTACACATGTTTTAATTTAATTTTTATTATATAGCTGAAAGTATAACTCTTGTAAGCTATATATTGGTCTACATTGACGAGAAATCAGTGTCAATATAAGCTAATATGTAGCTTTGATGAAATGAAAATACCGGTAGTGATCATTATGTCATACAAATTTAAGTCTTATTTAGTGCATATTTCTCCTTGCATTTTACTATATTTACACCAAACACTTTACAAATACGCCTTTATAACGTCTTTTGGTTTTATTAAGACGTTAATATACAAATCACATTATATTTGTGTAGAAAAATGTGATCTTTGGCCGTCCGTTGCTTCTTCTTAAAATTTGTTCCCTCTGGATTATTTGTATATATGTAAAAGCCCGAAGTCTGATAAAAAATAAGATTTACCGATGAAACCTAAAATTTACAAAAAATGTCGTGGTAAAAGTCAGAAGTATGTTTTACTAAGTTTCCAATTCGGTCTTTTATGATACCTTTAAGGTGTAGTTTAGATTAAAAAATAATTGTTTGAAAAATATTTGTGTGACAATTCCATCAAAACATAATTTTAAATCATACGTCATTTTGATCAATTTATAATTTATATTATTTGTTAAAAGTTAAAGTTGTTTAAAACTTTCCATGGTCACATTGAATGCAATATATCTACAAATAAAAGTTCCGTCACGAATAATTCTACATTTCAAGCTGTTAGAGGAAGATATATCACAAAATTTGGCAAAAGGGCGAAACAGGATCATAAAAGTCTACAACGAAATTTTACTAAGCCACATTGATAAAGGCTGGGGACCGAGAAACATGGTATTACTAGATTACGGGTATTAACTTAAATAAATTCATCATCAAATTTTTCTGGTGGATCCGTTACTTTTAAATTGCATATTAATTGTATTAACACTGTTTATGCATAAAAATGCATCAAATTTGTGCTTTGTGAAGGGTTTTTTATGCATTTCTTCTTAACTTTTATAGAAAATATGTCTTTATGTTATATATGGTGTTGATGCAATTCCACAATTTTAATGATCTTGAATTAAAACTAATTTATTCATTTTAGCTTTCATTTCTGACTTTTCTTCATTTGCTTTTCATTTTTGAAGTTTATCAGATTTTTAATAAAGTATTCCATACAAAGTATGACATGAAAGTAGCCAAAAACTATATTCCAAACCAAACACTTTTTGCCATAACTTTCGTAACACAAAAAAAAAAAAAAAAAAAAAAAAAAAAAAAAAAAAAAAAAAAAAAAAACCCCATCAAGATACAAGTAAGAAAAGTGAAATTAATGAGATGAGGCCAGTGCACAATAATGACCTAGAAACCAAAAAATGACATTTTATCATCAATTACAGCGTATATAGTTAAGGAAATTTTCATATAAATTTCTCTTCAGCTTACTAATTTACCTAACTAGTCAAAAACAGATTCTGGTATTCAATAATATGCATTTTTTCTAAAGGAATATTTCTTACGAATGTAACAAATGTTGCAGAATTTTGTCAACCATGAAATTAAAAGTTGGGTCACGTACATTCACATAAAGCATTCCCTCCAATGTATTTGCTTTTCGTATTAAAAAAAAAGAAATTATGCCAAAAAACTTTTTACGCATATTACAAGCTCTTATACAACTACACTTTTTTAGTCATCAAGTATTGTATTTTTAAGTTTTATAAGGATTCATTTTAAGCAAAATCCTTTTGATTTTTAAAATTAAAAAATTATATTAATTTTTAAATTATTAATAATTTCGTCGATTAACCTCACAATAAAGATATGACTTTACTTAGGTAATAATTCCGTTTATTATTACTGGAAATTATATCGATATGTTTTTATATCGCAAAAGTTTTAATTAAGTGACCACACTTAAATATTATATTTTTATAACTGTATTTGAGCTTGCGTTTTATAACTTTTATATTTTGCTCATAGTAATTTTATATCATTAAAAAATTGGAATGTGAGTTTAAAACAAAGTTTTCCTTTTATTACAATGAAAAAATAGATCAACAGCTCTAATTTTTTCTCTTCGCATTTTGAAAAAGTTTAAGAAAATTTACATTTGATTATATACTTTTTGCCAAAAATGTCATAATACGTTAAGTATAGAAATCATTAGTATTATCATCATCCTTTTTTTATTTTTTTGCGATTGAAATTTAAAAAGAATATATATTATTTTTCTATAGCTTCCTACTTTTTGTTTTTATTTGATTTTGCATCAAAATTGTGAATATATTCTTCGGGAAGTTAAAAAGTTAATATTAACAGTTTGAAATGCAAAACATTGGGAATCAAAAATTATGAATTACTAATAAACTCATTTTAAAATTATTATGCATTAAAACAATATCTAAATTCTAAGCTTAATTTTCAGCTGAAATTTGTGACAGTTGTTTGTGCATTACAGTTGTATTTAATTTTATATTTTTACTTAGAATATCTATTTGTTTTAATAGATAATTTTTAAATTAATTTATAGAACAATATGAATTATAGACTGAAGTATATTATTATACGGTCATACTTTCTGCTGTGTGTTTAAAATATCATTTTATTATATAAATTAAAATAAATCTAATTATAATTATTTAAAATTTAAGATAACATCAAAGTTTAATCTATGTTTATGCAATACAATCATACTTTTATATTGGTATAAAAGTTTTCAAAAATTTAAATAATAAAAAAATTTCAGAATTAGAAAACAAATGCTTATTGCTTTTTTCAATCATCGTAGCAAACTTTTTGATGCATAAACTTATTAAGAATATAAATAGAGAAAATGTGTTACCTCTAAATTTGTCTTTATGAAAGCATTTCACATTATACAAAAATTATTTTGCACCGGAAAATTCAGAATAACGAAACAGTTGGAAAAATTTTTTCTTACATAATCAAAAACGTTTTCCATGAAAGAAAACTGCATAATATTTTCGAAATGTTCTTTTATTTTGAGTGTAAAAATAAAAAGAAAGTCGACTCTTCTCAAATATTAACTTAAAAGGTTTTGAAATAAAGTCTCCAACAACCCATTCTTTTCAAGAGCATTAATTATTCATCAAAAGGAAAAAGGAGAAAATGGCGACATCTTGCAAAACAGGTACAGAAAGAATTTAATTCCCCTCCCTTTTTTGTTTTCTTCCCCCTCTTTTAAAGGACATTATTTATTATATGAGATGAAGTCTTATGAACTAAAGAGGAAAATATCAACTTCTGTTTTGTAAAGGTTTCATTTATTTTAGAAAAAAAAATACTTCGTTTTTCTAGTTCACATTTAATTTATTTGTAAGACTGAGAATAAATATAGAATATGATATGCTTGGTTGTTTAGAGTCTCCTTATAAAATATTATTCACCAGGTAATGGGTAAACGCTATTTTATTTTATTACGTGCTGCTACGATTTCATATGTAATGCGTTCTTTAAATGGTTACTGTTTTATTAAAGGCTCTTATGTCTTCCTTCTTAGATGGTAATTATTTTATTAAATGACGTACTTTTCGAATATCTCTTATGAAATATTATTTATGATACAATGGGTAAAGTCAATTTTATTTTATGATGTACAACTATGATTTCACGTGTAATGTATTCTTTAAATGGAAATTATTTTGTTCGACGCTTCCAAATATATCTTCGCTTCTGGAAGGTAATTATTTTGTAAAAGGATTTTGTTTTCGAGGTACATTACTTTCTGCAGTAGTTCGTTTAAAGTATTTTCACCACAAACTTAATATTTCGGACAAAAGTATTTTTTTCTCATGTATTTTCAATTATTTATTTTTGCATTTTATGACACGAGTCAAATATGCTAAGGAAAATTAAAAACAATTAAGATGTTAGTTACATTAAAGACTAGACTATACTAATTTATTTAAGAATTTTATATTTTTACACAGAACTTAACAATATAATAATTTGATATTTACGAAACGCTGGAATTCGATATTTATTTTTATTTTACTGCTTGAGTAGTTGAATTTACCATAGTTATTGCTTATGAAATAATCAAAGTTTTGACTATAAATAGTGAAATAATTTAAAGCATTAAAACTTCATATAGTTAAAAACATTTTTGTTTTTAGAGAATAAAAAATTCCTTTTCATTTACTGAACAAACCATAAAAATGTAAATATACTGTGCAAACTGTATGCATTCTAATGGAAATATTTTAAGAAATACATAAATAAGGAAATATTTAAAAAAATACAATACTCTCCTGATAATGCATCTATTTTCGCAAAACAACGCTATAAAAGTACAGTAAAAAATATTATGAATTTAATATTATAAAAATTTAGGACATTTTTATAAATGGAAAATCTTAATTTTAATATAAGAACTCAAATAATCAGTAATATTCAACTATGAAATCTTGAAAAGGAAAGTGAAAGCCTCTTATTCATGACATATCATGAATTTTTCGTCATAAGGAAAAAGTACCGGTTCTTTCATCTTTCTCTTTATTTGGCCAAAGGTTATATGAAAGGAATTATTATTGAACTTTAACATTAAAATCCTTTAAAGATGTTATAAACTGGATTCATTGTTATCTGGATATTTGGCAGTTTTGTATAAAATGAAAATGGATGGAAATAAAAATATTTTGTTTAGTTTTTATTTTTATATTTTACTTACAAACGCAAATTATAATTTTTGAAAAAAATAACAATTAAATGCTTAAAAACTTAATATGAACAACCAATAAACAAAATTTCAGTTCACATGCCTTTTTTGTATTTACAACGCTATATAGCTACACAATCAATTATTAATAACTATTTGGGAACCCTCTAATTGTTTTACACTCCACTGTTCTTTTTCATGTAAAGGCTTAATTAGAATGGGACTTGCAGCTTAAAGTTGATCCAAACAATCCCAGGCCTGAGATAAGAATCGAACTTACGAACTGTTGAGCTGAAAACTTGAGCACTCATCATCAGCTGCATGCTCAGCTATTGCAAGTGGATCAATTATCCTATTTTTTCAAGTAATTTGGATGGTCCTTAACTATCAAACTTGAACTAAGATAGAACAACAAAGTTTAATGAGTACTTCCTCTCTAAATACACCGCAATAATGGGGTCATTTTCTGAGTCATGATCATTAGACAAGTGATCTTCGTGTTCCTTACAATAATGAGCTTTCTTATGATAAGAATAAAAGTTCCTTACTATTTTATAAATTATATACTGAATATAAAAGTAAACTTTAACATGTTAATTTTACATTGAAGGTGAAATAAAAATGATTCCACATCTGTACTTCTCATAGTATTTTCAAACATTTTCTTTATTCCTTTTAATGACCTTAATATAATTTTCTACATGCATTACCTACATGTAGAAAAAATAACGCATAGTATGAAGGTCTTCCCTAGGAAAATTCGAAAATAGATTAACATTTTTTCGGACTTTTATTCAATTGTTATATTATACACGCAAGGGCAAAAAGGGTTTGTGTGATAACGAAACATTTGCCAATATTAGAAATTCAATAATTAATGCTATCATGGAAAACTATTTATTTCTTAACAAAATTAATTTATTTTATACAAAAAATATTAATCTTCACTACTATTATTTCCAAGTGATTTACTTCAAAATTTCTGCCTACTTCACATAATGCAATATTTCTATTTACAATAAAAATCAATAATGAAACAATAATATTAATTTATTTGCAAAAGTAAAGCAAAGCTTACGTTCATTGCTTGATTGAATATTGTTTTTGTTTAAAGCATTATTCACCTTGAATAGCGTGTAAGGTGGCTGACGTAGATGGCGCGGTTGGCGAATAATATTCGCTCACGAAAAGTTTAGTGAAGTAAATCTGCTTTAAACTCCCATTATTATGCATTCATTAAAGCCGTGAGTAATGCTGCGTGCATTTCGATAATAAAGAAGTTTGACATTTGAAATAATTTAGTAGAGATTTTAAAACATCATTTTTACCTTGATAAATTGAAACAATACTCTCTATTTCTCTAAATAAATTTTAATGCTAACTCATGTTTAGACCCCATCTCTTGAAATAGTTAAAGAAATATGAGGTGGCTGTGTTTAGCAGTTTTAATTGTTCAGAAATGATCAAGTAGAAAGGCATTGCATTAAACAAACTTAGACGAACTATTTAACGAAGTGATTAAAAATACATACCCAAGTGATTTAATTGTTAATTAGTAAAATAATTCAAATTTATTTGAACTTCTACTATATGGCCCCGTGAAAATAATTTCAAAACAAATTATATTGTAGTGAAAAATATTTCTCAAAAATATCATTCAAAATACCATAGATTTTTTTACATGTCAAAAAATATTTAACTTGAATTTCTGAAACATGTTCTTTTGCAGCTAGATGATATAATAATTATGTTCTTAGTTTCAACTTAAATATTTAAATATGCTTAACAAAAATATCAAGAGGATAACATAATCATAACTAAGATAATTATGTTGATGAAGAAAAACAATTTTATCAAAACATACATATTTCGATTAAATAACTTTTCTGTTTTCCTAACGAATACTAATAAATATTTTTGTGAATTGGGACTATCAGATGAATTTTTTAGTTATTTTAATTAGCTACTAAAGATCAATAAACTATAAAATTAATTTTAATTAAATTTCCTCAAAAGTTAATTTTAAATTATTATATGGTGAGACATAAGAAGATAAATTATTATTCAAACATCCATTTTTTTTAAACAAATAGTTAATAATTTATTGTTTTATTATGATTATGATACAATCAGAATTTCTCTTTTGTCTTAGTTACAAATCTAAAAATTGAAAGTTTTCTCGATAATTACTTTTAAACCCATAAATTTCAAAGAAAAGTTAAAGAAACTCGGAAATTTAATTTAATTTATACTTTAAGTTTATATATTAGTTTTTAAGAAATTCCCATTTTCACGATAGAATTTCGTTATTAAAATATTGGAAATTTTAAATTAAATAAAATAGTGATATTGATAGTTGTTAATAACACTTAATTTCTGAAATCTGTTAATTAATGGATATTAAGTGTTTTTTTTTCAAATTATATGATCAAAGTCAAATTTATTTTCTTATCATTACACAACCAACATTTTGTGTGCTTTATGTTTCTTTCATACATTTCCCGTAGCGCATATTTGTAAACTATATTCTTAAACATATTTTCAAAGCACAACAAAGTAACAAGTTCAAAATTTCATTGTTTACCCTCCTTTTTAGATTTCCATACTATACAAGTTGAAAGATATACCTAGGTCTTTTCACATTAGAGAAAAATCTTCAAATCATACGATAGCAAAACTTGCGAAGGCCATCTCAACATGGTGGTCTTCAATGGTGCTAAATTGATTAAAGTGTAATGATGGTATATATTTACAAATCAGGTGTCTGGTGCTAACCAGATACATCTTTATCCATTGACAGCTGGATACTGAGAATTATTTAATAAAGACTAAAATTAAGCTGCGTTTTTATTCAGGTATATCTGCCATGCGTTAATGAGTGTGCAGATACCCTGTCAGAATTCCGTGACAATGCTCAGTTCAAATTACTTTGGCAGAATTTCAAGTTTTTAAACATTTGTTCAACAATTAGGAGTCCACTTTAAATCTCAGGCCTCACTTGCATCAGTCCTCGAGTACAAAAAAGGAAATCATAATTTGCTTAACCTGTTCTCTTATCACCCTCATCAGAGCAAATGGTTCCGATTTTGTTTAATTAAATCAGTCGTTATTGCATAAAAGAAAGATAAATGTTACCTTTCTGATTTTTGAATGCATCACTATCAAAGTGGGTGCTTGGGAGTTCCTCGGATTTTTTTCTTTTCTACATTTGAATACAATCTATGAAGACTCCTCCCAGATAGTTATGCACGTTGGATGCTCTAAGATATTTGATCCGCATAAACTATCTGACTGCTTTCAAGGCTAGCTATTTAACTATAGAGCAGTTAGTTTTTAATGTCTAATTGTAATTTGAAGTTTATATTTTACCAATTATATATATAAATTGCAAATATGCTTTGAATGTATTTAATACTCTTTACCTGTACTATATCAGTAAATATTGAGTCACGGAATAAAGTATGTTACACCCACTCAAAATTTAAACTATATCGCAAACTATTATTTCAAATGAATATATAATTATATTTGATATAACATCAAAATAAAAATATATTGATTTTGGACAAAAAAATTTTTAATACCATATTTAAACTATCAGGATAGATAGTAAACTATTAGAGTTTAAGCATGCCCTGTAAAATCAAGTTAATAGAACAAATTTCTGTTAAAAATGGCAAAAATACTCTTTAACTGAATACTCATTCATTTGTATTTCATCCAATTCCATATGAATGCACCAAAATACTTGTTAGTAAATCAAATAAATGATTCGTGTCTTAGAAACACAGGCGTCGAGATGTCGAAGAAGCATGAAAGCGTGTTGTTAAAAAATCATAAATATATTTATTGTAGTCACGTAAAATAATGTTTAGTATTCTGCTTCAAAAATGAAGTATGATTAAATTGCATTTTAGATATTTGACCAACTCAATTTAAAATTCTCTTATAGTTCCTTTTTTATCACATTTAAACTGCTTAACTTAAAATACGTGAGATTATTATTTCATTTATTTACTTTGTGAGTGGGTAATCCTTACAAAGAATAACGAAAAATGTATTTCCAAAACCTGAAATTAAACAATCAATATATATATATATATATATTATGTGTGTGTGTCTGTGTGTGTGTATATATATAAGACACAAAGTGTGAATCAGGTGTATATTATAAATATATATCTGATTCCCTTAGTATCTTAAATAATCTAAATAAAAAATATCATTTCTTTCATATTTTTCTTATAAAATTACTTACTTATATCATATTTCTTAAAATGAAATGAATTTTTATTCATAATGCTTTGGTTATTCATAATGCTAAAGAAACTAAATCTGCAGCTGAACAAATGCAATATATATACGCACTTTTTCTAAGGCATAATAAATTAATTTTTTAAAAAAAATGTTATAACACACAAAAAATAATGTAATTTGTGTTTACGTGTTTAAATAATTATTGAAATAAAGCAAAACTACAAAATAAATACTAAATATGAGTTAATGTGTGCTAAATAAAATATCTGAAATGATAAACTATAAAATAGTATTTTCACTTTCCAAATTTAGTGAAATCGCTAAGCATTTGCATATTTTATTCTTACCCTTTTGAAAATACATACGATTGAGCACCTTTTAAATACGTCTCTTAATGACAAGAGATTTAAATAAGTTACTAACAATTTCAACATATAAAAATTATTTGTTAGTTAGTTTTGTTCTTAAAAATGAAATAAAATTTTGGAATTTTGCATATGCTTGGTATATGAATTTTACAAATCTTATTTATTTTATTATTATTTTAATTTAATTAACCATAAAAAATTATTAATTTTCTTATTCTTGAAATGCCTATTTTATTTTTGAAATATCTCATTTTACTTTGGACGATAAAATCCTGCATTCCTTTCAAAGCAACGTATAATAGATCCAAATTATATGCAATAAGAAGTTCCATTTATCTCTAATTCATTGTAGCTTGGTATTAAAGCAGTTATATTGATTTTTTTAAAATACCCTTTTTAAATTCCGAGCTCCCCTTCGCTTTTCGTTAAGTACAAAGGGAGAGTTTCCACCCCTTAAGGAAGTACTTCCGGATTTTTTATTCAAAAAGAACGCATTTTCACATATTCATAAGATATGAAAAATCATATATGCATCCCTTTCTTTAAATTGAAAAAAAAGGAAATCTTAAAAATGGATTCCGGGTTGAAAAATTATTTCCCTTGGAATATTTAATTTTTTTTTCATTGTAGATTCAAAAATAAAATTTTAAAGTTTTGCGATTATTTTCCGCTAATAAATAAGCTGTATAAAGTTATGAAATATTTATTAGCAATGAAATTCTCTAATAGATTCACATTATTTTAAATTTTATAATCATATACATTTGCAAATAACTTGTATAGTATTTATTGCGTATCATTCAGCTTTATATAGAAAAAGCATTTTAAGCAACTGAGATTTAAAGAAAAATTTATAACTCGATGATAATTATGAAAAAATGTGTCACAAATTCTAAGATATTACAAATATGCAAATTATAATTGAAAATTATCTATATTTTCTGGTTTACAACATAATTAATGAATGCAACTGTAAAATAATTTATGAAGGCATATTGATTAATTTATAAAATCTTTATTATAATTTCATTTTTTTTCAGCTGTAATAAATTAATGATATAATTGAAAAACATTTTTCAATGTTGAAATTTTAGAAATGCTAAGCAAATATTTCTGTGTTATTCATTTAGATTTAACAATTTTTAAAAGTCAATAATTTTTTAAATTCGTGTACAAACATTTCTCATGTATAAAATATTATACGCATGAAAAGTGTGTTTGTAAAGAATTTCGCAAATAAAACACTTTTAGCTGACATTCTTTTGATATTGCTTAAATTAATGTGCAGCAAATTTAGGCTAAAGACTTATTTTCAATATACAATAAAGGATAATTTTAATGATTATTTTTTTCTGCCTTAAGCCCCAGAAAGTTCAGTTTTTGTTTCATTTTGCTTAGCGTAAATTATAAGTTTCATCATAAATTTTACATTTAAATTACAGTCAAATAGTGGTTTTATGAAGTATTGTGAAAATTATTCTTCAATTTTATAAAAAAACAACTTCGTTGCACTTTTATTACAAAATATCATAAGCTGAAACATTATATTTGTAATATTTTTAAAATTTCCTACAATATTTTAATTCAGTACGTAAAAAGAAAGTATTTATTTAAAAATTAACTTCATATTTCATTCCACATGTTTGTCGGTACAAGTTGATAAATTTCTTAAATTTAAAAAATTTTAGAGCTGAAAATTTTAAATTTAATTTTTTTAAAATAAAACAGATGTTGTCAGTTTCTTAAAAAAGGTGCTATCTATTATTATGAAATTATCAATATTGAAGTATCTTAATTAACAGTTTTTATATGGGAATCTTATTATCATTACTATTAATAACTATTTCAGATATTGCATTTTTAGGCTATTAATTTTGTTCCATAGGTTAAATAAAGATTGGTTTACTCAGTTTTTACAAAATTAATTTTGAACAAGCAGCATTATTTTATGATGCTTATTTTCGTGCCAGGAAATTTGCTAATTTTGAAAATGTTAGATAGATTTTATCAATTACCAGTTTTCTTATTTCATTCGATTTAGAATAATAACGTAAATATTCATTAAACTTTTAATTATTTCACAAACACACACAAACATGTAATATGCATATCCTATAAAATAATCAAAATCAGGAAAAAAATGTAAAAAAGATATAATTATGTAAAATAATGTATATTTATAAAAAGTAACATTTTAAAATAAAGAAATTTCCACAAACAAAAAAAATACATGAATGAAAACTTATTAATATTTAGACAATGTATCAGAAACTGGCAAGTGAAATAATGCTTAATTTAGCAATAAAAAAATTTATTAAAAATACATGATATTAAAATAAAAAAATTCAAAAAAACCGATATCATACAAAATCTTAAGATAAAAATCTTTAAAAATACATTAATATAAAAGTTTATAACTATAAAATGTCATCTTTCTTTTAATAAATTACTTTATACTTTAGATGTGTAACAAAAATTGGAGACAGCACTATTTTGGGAAATGTCATAAAACATCATTGATGTTTATTGTTAGGAAACAGTAAATATATATTTTTCACAGCGGAATAAAATTAAATTCATTTTTATTACATTGAAATTCAAATACGGAAGCAAGATTTTAACATAAAAAGAAGAAAAAGAAATAAATCAAATTTAATTTAATTTGTATTTTATTTGACGAAAAATGTTTCTTTTATTTTATCCTCCTTTTAAAGCAAATCTGATTTCCTTTGTCACTAGACTTATGTAAAGAAAAAAAATCATTACTTAGTTTCAATTGCTAAGTCTTAAGTACTAAGCGTGTTCCTAAATCCAAAAGATAATGGAGCTTTCAAAAGATAGTAAATCAGAACTGTCTTTTTTCAGTTTTTATGCATCGGTTTTGTTTCTTTTTGGCGGAGGGATTCCTCTTATTTTTGTCGCAAAACAGTGAAAGGAGGATTTGAGAGAAAAAATAAATAAATGGAATACATGCAATGTAAAAAAAATATATTTTTTAAAAAGTTGTCTCAAAAAACAATGGAACATAAATTTGAAGTTCTTATTAAAAGAACTTGACATGATGATAAAAAAAGGCTTTTATTAGATATTTCCTTTTTCTATTCTATTTTTACTTATACCTATATATATATATATATATATATATATACTTAACAAAAGTAATATATATATAGTTTTAAGTAATAGACAGTAAGAGATTTCCCAAATAATAGATATTTTTTCGCTTGTTCGTTTCGTTGGAAATGATGAAACCATGGTTTTACACAAACATCAAATATATTAGAAAATTGCTTAATTTTTATTTAAGGAGATTAATTGATATAAGAATCTTGTATTTTCTGTTTTCTAAAATATTATTAAGTGTTTTTTTTGTGTTTTTATAAATCATGTCTCGGTGTCCATTCTCAATAGCGCCTGTGGCTCAGTAGCTTCACTCTGCTCACTTGTTTGTCGTAGAAAGAATTCTGTCAGTGTGGGAGCTTGAGAGTGTTCTAGGTTCCTTTGTTTTCGATACGTGGATACAGTCTTCTATCTATAAAAAGTCTTCCAAAGTGGCAATTAAGTGGTGGATGTTAAAATGCATTAGAATAGTGATGGGCTGTCAAGCAGTCCATAACGCAGCGTCAAACATATCTCCTGTTGTCCGACAATGAGTGATCGTATCAGGAAGAATTTGTTCAAAAGAATACTTTCCTGCTACTGGTCACCGATAAGCACAGATTTTGTATACAGTAATGGATTTCATCATTCTTTCTTTTATAGATTTGATTTTTAAAAAATATATGACACATTTATGTTGTTAAAAAGAATTATGTTTGACAAAAATAAATTTAGAGTTATGACTAAATTAACTTAAATAATTAATGCTATTCAAATTCTATTAATATTCTTTATGCAAAACTTTTAACAATATTTTTTATCGTGATTATTTTATGCATATGAAGGAAATATTTTTGTATATCATTATTTCATAAATGGAGTTTTTCCTAATTTGTAAACTGTTGTTTTAATCATTAAAGAAAAATGAAAACAAATAAACAAGCATGCATAGTAAAAAATTGTGTAGTTTACATATACAAACTTGCAAAGAAATAAAAACGTTTATTCACCCTTCGATAATTGAAACTTAGCCAATAAATATTATTTAAAAAAAAATTCTGAAAATTAGTAAGCCACCACAACATAATAACTCATCAATCATTCATTAATCATCCTTTTAAAATCTCATTTTCTTCCAGAAATTTTTTTTCATCTTGCTAAAATCCTATGATTTTCTTTTCAGATTTGGATTTGAAGTTAATGACATTTTTGGAAGCAAACCCGATTTGTTAATTTTATTTCATTTTTCTTCGATTATAACAATGTCATGAAATATTGGCAAAGCAATCAAGTATTTTGAAAATCCAGTCGAGGATGCTAGAGTTGAAGTCATTATCTGAAAAGGGTGAAAATGCCCTTATCTGTTATTTAAACAAGGTTTACGAGATAAAAGATTGTTTTCCTGTGATTGATAGATTTTCAGTTTAAAAAATTTAGTGAAGTCAGAGTTGAGTAGTGTTTATGGCTGGCTGATCTTAAACAGAAGTTAATAGAATATTCGACAGTTTTTTTTAATTGTTATTTTATCGGTGGTGTCAACAAAAAAATTATGCAAGAATATATCTAACTAATATTAGTGATTCTATCATTTTATGTGCTCTTGAAAAAGCTTAAATTCTTTACTTGTTTGAAATATTATATTTGTTTCCTTATCCTCAACTTCTTATATTGAAGAATTATTGCATAGAAAATAGAATGATATGAATTTTCGAAATAATTGTGTCCTAAATATTAATGTAAAGAATCAGCAAGATGTAATACTATGAGAACAATAAAAATTATGAAATAATAATTAATTGAAAAGGCTTAAAGGAAATCATTTAATCCAGAACTAAGCAGATTATAAGATAAAAATAATTTTAAAAACTTCAATTAGAGCTATGAAACCTACAGTAAAAAATATAAATCTTCCAGTCTATGATGACTCAATCAAACAGGAAACTGACAAAAAACAGCAGATTATAAGATAACTATAAGAATTTCAATAAGAGTTATGAAACTTACTGTAAAAAATTGTAAATTCTCCAGAATAAGATGATACAATCAAACAGAAACTGACAAAAAGAGTGATCCTTTTAAAATAAGAATTTCAATAAGAATTATGAAATCTGTCAAAAATTGTGATTCTTCCAGTCTGTGAAGATACTGATTGAAGAACCGATTTGTGGGGTGTAAAAAAAGTGGTTTAAGAATTTTTATTGATTATAAATACATTCGTAACACTTCTTTCGAAATTGGAGTGTTATCTAAAACAAAAATTGGGTGTATACCAGAATATTTCTCAATAACAAGCCCCAAGTTGGGTTTTATGAGTTATAAGGAAGTTGCTGGATTGGAGTCTTCGTAATTTATAAGCAAAAGACCCCTTTAGTACTTAAATTACCTCCACCGAAAGTGTCATTTATACATTACGACCACGTTGTATTTAATGTGCACCACCCATTTTCAGTTAACACAGGGTTTATTCGATTAAATCAGGATTCCCAATTACTATTTTCCAACTGTGAGAAGATTAACTAACTCAAATACATTTCTGAGTAAGGTGAAGTGGGCAAAAATTGTATTATGCTCTACATTATTATACAACGCTCTTAATATATTCTATAATGTATCTTCTTTATATTAGTGTGAAAATTGTGATACAAATGAGACATGTATATTTTCCTTCTATTATTAGTTAAGGCATTGTATTTGTAAAAAATTAACAGCCAAAACTTGTTATCTTACCTTTTAAATATACACTGACTATTAAAGGAAAACATATACCATCCATGGCCTGTTATTAAATAGTGGTGAATGTCAAACTTAAGACCTTTCATCTTGAAGAGAACTTAATATTACTAATTTGCCAATAGGAGTATTGAAAGAGGGTAAGCATCATTAATTTTCTTCTGAATTCAACTGGCCAAGAAAAAATATAAGTTGATGGTACTGTTGTGACGATTATTCGAATAGAATACAGGTGACCTATAATTTGAAATACATAAAATATAGGTACCTACTTATTAATACCAAAAGTCATCTTTGTCATTATAAAATATTTTAGTCTCACGTGTTTTACAGAACCTTATAAATACGAAATCCAACAACAATGTAAGAACAACAATATAGGCTCATAGTATAGGAATCCAGTAATGGTGTTAGATTTTTTTCTTAAGACATTGATTTCTTTTCTTCTTAAAAACATGCATATTATAAAATTTTGTCTGAAACAAATGATTACTGATCTAAATTCCAGCAGTATCAAATAACTCAAGGTTTTAAACCATGGTCAAATGATGATTATGACACCTTCAATGCAATCTTCCTTTCCAAGCTCAGCTAGTGAAAGAACATTAAGAAAACGCCTTGTGAGCTTATTTCTACAACAATGTAAGGACAACAAACATAACCAGCATTCAAGGTGGAGCATAATATTATATGTCCTATATTGGTATTAGACATTTTTCTCGAGACATTGATTTTCTTTCCTCTCTTCCCACCAGAACATGATTATAATGGGATTCTGTACTAAAATAAAAAATCAATGAATTAAATTCACTCATCATCTAATGCCTGATGATTTTTAAACCATGGTTACATGCCGAGTTTAGTATCTGAACTGGTATCTAATTTTCCACATTAAGCAATTGACCCTTAGAATAAGCATGGGACAATCTTTTCCAGCATAGTCTTTAACTGAATTAAAGAAGGAAATGTATAAGTGTGCTAGTTAGCTCTGAATTCTAAGAACAATAAATAGTTTTTCTAATCTGAATGTAGCCAAATGCCAGGTTCATTCTGTTACAATTAGAAATTTAATTACCGTTGTTCAGAGGAAGATGGATATTGCATTTATACATTCTGCATGTCTTATTTGGATATTTGAAAATTTTCCAGATTTCTTTTTGATATTTTGTCCTAAATTCACTTATTTTAACTGTCATTCAATTCACCAGAATTCAATTTATGTTTAGCAGCATGATCACATAGTTATATATGATTGAGGGCTTATTTTTCCTGGATTTTTTAACTATAAATATTTTAACATTTTAAAAAATTTCAAACTAAATATTGAACTATTAGATAATAATATGTAAAATCATTTCAATTATTTTTTTCGTCAAAGCTATACTTTATTATATAACTGTATTTATAATGCCTTAATATGCTTTCCAGATTAATCAAAAATGTTTTAATGGTACAATATTTTTTTTAAAAATATTAAATTGTAGTGAATGTTTTGTAACTAAAAAGAATAGAGATGTAAACAGTGAAAAGAGTAAGCTGCATTCAATAAGGGTTAGAATGTGCGGGGGCAGGCTTTTGTATTATCCAATAAACCATTTTGGTGAATACGTTGCCAAATAGTGCGATTCAGTTCCAAATTTTGCAATTTAGTGACCGCATTCACGTTTTATTACTTTTACTGAATTTAAATTCATTTTGCATTTTTCGTAAAATAAACCTAAATATAATAAATAGGTAGATATTACAATTTATACTTTTTTAATTTTTAAATTTATGCTTAAAAAATTGGGATATGATACAAAATTTTCATCTATTTGTTTCAATGAATTTATAAATAAGCTATTGTTTCTCCCCCCCCCCTATATTTTTAAAAATAATTGAATAAATAATTTCAAATATATATATTTGGCGTCGTATTTGTTTCAGTAAAAATGATGATAATATTAATGTGATGAGTAAAAATGATGATAATATAAATGACCGGATAATATTAATGTATTTTTTCTTCATTATACTGAATTGTTTTTGATGAGTGAGTATTAATAACAACAATATGAAAAAAATGAATATGTGAATTGAATATGCCATGTCTATATTTACAAACAAGTTATGACTATATCTATTAGTATTATCAAAAATTTCATTCATAGAATTTCAGTTTTTCAGTTTTTCTCACTTGAGACTTCTTATATCATACTCAAAGAAATTTATTATTAATGATTTATTATAAATTTATTATTCAAACTCAAAGAAATTTATTATTAATGTGATTTCTTACTGTTTCTCAATTTCTATTTTTTGAAAAATAATTCAACATTCAAATGATCCCCACAAAAATCCGAGAGTATTTTATGATTTTATATTAAACTCGTTTTCAGTTGACCCTTTAAAATAAAACATTTTGTTTGTAATCCGCTTCATTTTAAAGAATTTTGAATGAATATTTTTCTGACACTATTTATATACAAATGTTCATCTCTATAATCAATATTTCTCCAACCACCAGAGTGAGATCCCTGGCAAAATTGAATATAATATGGTTGTGACAGACCGATAAAATACTTTATTCAGGTGGTGACACATGTTTTTACGAGCAGATGCTCTGCATCGATTTCCTCGACACTTCTATTACCCAGAATGCCTTGCGAGCTAGGAATCAATGGAATGCAAAAAACAGCAGTGACTTTGCAACCCCTTTCTATCCTACTTGCCACAACAGTTCTTTGGGGGGGGGGGGGTATAAGAGACTCACTGATTCATAGTGCTTCTCAAATTTTACTTATTCACCCCCCCCCTTCTGAGGATTGAGATACATTCAATATGGCGATTCGTGTTGTGACGTCATTTGCAAAAATAATATAGCCTTATATCAGTGAACTGTCATGAAAATGTTGTGCAGATCTTGTCTAAGGATTGCCATGGCTGTCAAGAGAATTAATAAATTATTTAAACTTTTTTGGTTTTGATTTTTTTATGCTACATGAAATTGAAAATCAAATGAATCAAATATGAAACTGAATGCTCTCATTATTTTTGTATTAGATTCAGAGCAGATAAATAATAATTTTTTTAGTAAATTTAATTTTTTTACTTTAATTTGCATTTAATTAATTTCTCTTTTTTTCTATCTAAATATGCAATATATATCAAATACTTTCATTTGATAGCTAAATGGCAACACATTTCAGTCACCTACTCATGATTCAGCTGCTATTTTCCTTAGAAAATAAATCCTGGTTTAAAATGTTCGTATAATGACAGGACAATCAATTAGTTTAAAAATTTCCTTGAATTTATCTTAAATATAAAATCATATTATCTTTTTTAACATATATTGAATGGGATACGTTGGCCAGTAGCAAACTTATACAAATTTATCTTTAGATGCAACAATACAAAAATACCCCTTTCAGAACCCATAACCTAAAATTTGACGACACACTTTTTTCTGCTATGAATATAAGGAAGGATTTCTTTTAACCACATTTATTAAGCTACAATGTGTTTTTTAATATTAAATGCAAGATATTCAAAAAAGTTCAATAAAGATTTTGACAAAAAAAATGATATATTGTTGGAAAAAAAGAATTAACAAAACTCTTAAATTATATCTTTTATTATTATAATTGGCAGATTAACAAAAAACGTAATTTAAATATTTTTTTAAGTTATATTAAATGACTTATATAAAACAAAATATCTGAAAATTAGCCTTATTTGCTTAAAATATTTTGATTAGAGTTCACTTGCAACGGAAGAAATGTTAAACACAATTATTTCTTTTATTATCTTAAAAATGCTTCAAAATATTTTAAATAATTTACGCAAATTGTTTATTACTTAGTATTATATTTATGAAAAACTATATCAAGATTACATTACAAAATGTATAATATTTGAGCTAATCTGCATCTTTTTTGTATATACATGTGCAATAAAAAAGGCAAAGTTACCTTTTTGTTTCTATTTTTTAAAAGATATTTGTTTCTTTTAAATGAATTTTTACATGTCAAGAAATTTAATATAATAATTTAATGGAATTTGATGTAGTGGGAATTTTTTTATATTATTTCATCAGAATCATTTATTATTTTATAGATATTTGATGAATCTCCATTATTATCATTATTTCCCAGTGGTGTATTAAATGAGTTACACTTTCAAGGAGGGGATTCAAATTTATTTTTGCATTCCTGTAACTTTATAATATGATTTTTTAATTTTTACTAATATGATAATCAAAAAATATGTATTTTTTAGTTAAATTATTTAAAAAATATATAGAATGCATCATAATATTTAGTATCATATATACATCATATATTTTTGCACATGTTAAACTAAGTGCAAAGGATACCAATCCTGGGTTTATTTTCATTCGTATAAATTTGTACATTTAAATACCTTTCATTTCATTTTTATTTTTAGTACCATGAAGTCTTAGAAGCTTAGAAATACGGCTTCTTTATAAAATATTGGATACATTATGATGTTAACACAGTTCATGAAATATTGAAGAAATAAGCTTCAATGTTTGTGGCATGGGCTACTTGTCCCAGTTCAGTATCATTTATGTATAAGTAGCGTTTGTCTGATTATTAAATTCATGCTCTTCTTATTTTTTTTATTTGTAAAATCACCTGCGTGTATTATTAATGGAATACTTATCTTTTCTATTCTTAGTAAAGATTTCAATGCAATGTTACTTTTTGATGTGTTTGTTCTATTTTTTATTCAGTGTAATATTGTATTTGATATGAAATTCAAAACAATAATAATACAACATATTAGAAAGTAAAAATTTTGCAATGGATCATTGAAATGAAATCAATAGCACAAATACAAAGTAATTACTGCAGAGTATTTTAGAAAGATCTTTCAGGTAGAAATAATATCTTGTGTAAGAAAACGAATTTTCAACTAACTGGTAACTTCTTAAATAAGACAAATCTTTGGCCTCTATGCACAAATGGTATTGATATTAAACATGATAAAGAATCATTCTTACACAATACTAACAAAATCTGTGAGCTCAAAAGCAAGAAAATTGAATATGACAGTTTGGACGGAGCACATTATTTTTTAGAAAAAAATTAATACTGCATGCTTACAAAATTCAAATCGTTCATGTCTTGAAAGCAGATGTTAGCCAAAAAGTATGCATTTTGTTAGAAAAAATGCATTTTTTCTCCTTAACAGGACATTAGATATGTTAAGGAGAAAACTGAATTTTTAATTGCATATGCTCTCCGACTAAACTTGTTTAACTTTCTAACATTGTAAACAGCCAACAAGATCTCAAAACCACAATAAATACCATGAGATACAAAGGAACTTTGCAATGGATAATGGAAGAACTAGGATGATGAGTCATTAACAATTTTATTCTTTGAAAAGACATATTACATAGAATAGTACATAATTCAAATGCATTTTCACAATTCAAAGGGTTATAGCCACACATCTTTTTGCAAAAATTTGGTACACTACCTCATTGAAATACAAGAGTTCTTAGTTCCCTTAATGATCATTTCCCAGAAAGATAGATTGGGTGAGACGGCCCAATTCATTGGACATCCAGTTTACCTTATATAACGCCCCCTGACTTTATCCTTTGAGGATTCATGAAAGACATCTCTTACAGGAATAAAGTGTTGATGAATCAATGGTCAAGATTACAGTCCCAATACCCTCTTTGGGTGTCTATATGCTTGCCCGTACATGGCACAAAATCGATAATCTTGATATTCTCTATGACGACTCTATGACAAGTGGCATCATTGATGAGCACCATAAAACTTTTTGAGTCCACCATTAATTTTACAATCACTTTTTATAATTTTATGAATTCTTCAACATCAAAACGTGTCCAACATTTTTAAGCATGCAATGTATTTTTAGAAATTATACTCATATTGATTTACCCCTTATAACAATATGAAATGTTTTTATAACAAAATGAATTAACAAGAAAATTGAATTATTTTTCTTTCAAATTTTTTTCCGATTTTTAACACTCATCAGTAAATGTTACACATCTTAACCACACACACACACACACACACACACACACATATATATATATATATATATATATATATATATATATATATATATATATATATACTCAGGAATATGTTTATATAATGTTCCACATTATAATTTTCTATCATACTTGGCCCAGTTTTTCTTAATATATACTAATAAACGATAAATCTGTGCATTCATATTTGAACTATATATTCAGATAAGGAAAATTAAAAAAATGCATCACTACTAGTTAAAAAAACCTCTTTTCAACTTACCTAGTAGAAAAATATAGAATTTTTTTTAATATACATTTTTCTTCTTTCTGACTTTTTTACAATTGCTTTTAAACATAGGTCAGTAAATGTCAAATTCGAACGATATATAAAGAAACATATGTCCTATTAAGACTAAACAACTTCCTCTCCCTCCTAAGCTATGTTTTTGAAATTTACTTCCGCTACACATTCTGAAAATTTTCTTTCGCAAAATCGATCCTAATCATTTCTTCTTCAACAGATGACGAGCCAACATTTCTTTTCGCTGCCTATTCATAGAGAGATAGGTTCCTTTTGTCACGAGCCAATATTTGTTTTAAAGTTTTAAGCGCCCCCTTATTGATTGATGGCTTTCTTCCGTTGCAGGGGTGCCGGGGGGCAAGGCCATGAAGGCCGTCGCCATGGATACAGCGGAAGACAGCATCAGCCAGACCAGTGACGAACAGCTGGTCTCTCTGCAAATATACGTCCCCGAGCTGGTCGTGCAGGTAAGTGATTTCGACTTCCACCCCACACTTCAACCTCCACCCCATGCTTCGCACTTTCCTAGAATTTATTTTTTTATGAATAAAATGTGAGCGTCTAAAGAAAAGCTCTGAATATTTTCTTCCTTGGAAATAATTTATCTAAAATACTATGATTTTAATTTATATTAAAATGACAATTTATTTATATTAATTTATTAATATATGAGAAATGGACTCACATACACACAGTGTTTCACATGCATGTACACAAATAAAAAAATATTTAGCAACATGTTTCAGGGTACAAATTGTTTTAATGTAAAATCTTAGAATTTTATTTACTTGAAGTGATAAATATTTACATATAATTATGCTTATAGAATTATACTTACATGAACTATATTTGTAAATGAAATTAATAGAACGGAAATAAAGAATAAACATTTCAAATAATTAACTACATAATTAAAATAAACATATAAAAATAATTAATTATAAAACGTAAAGTGTTTAACACAATTTTTTTTATCAAATACTTAACAAAAATATGCAGATAACTATTTAGTAATAGAAGACAGTTGTTTGGCATTTGAACATGTGAATCATTTTTACGATTTGAGAAAATTGGTATGACTTTTCCCAAATTGAGAGAAGTATTTAAACATCTCTGAGAAGATACTAAATTAGGTTTGCACCAGTTGCATTATTTATCATTGTTCCTCGTGCAACATTCTTTTCCGTTTCTCATGGTGCATTTTCCATGATAAATGGTTAAAATAATGTTATTTTCCTGCAACATTTAAGATGTTTAACCACACAGCATCTGACTTACCTACTTCTAAATCGAGCAAGATTCTAGAATTTAGCCAAATTTTTGGGTTTTAGCTAAGTAATCTATGATTCGTATACAATGACATCCTATACTGATCAGGTTGAATCGTATTTCCTTTTTGGAAAAATTTATATTAAATTGAAATGTGAAAAGAGTCAGAAATCTCAATATACTATTCTTTGTTTAACAAAAATATACTTATCACTTTTAGTGTAAAAGCATGTAATACTTGTTGAAATCAATTCTAGATATTTTACGACAACTTTATAATTTCAACGATATATTGAGAATATACAAAATTTTCTCGGCTGTGTTTTCTTTTATAGCATTTCTCTGGAATCATTTGTAGAAAGATAATGGCGGATTTTTACAAAATATACTATCTACATTTATTAACATGGTTCATTCATCAAAAAAAATCATCAAACAATTCATTAATTAAACGTATGTATACTAGGCAGCAAATTTTCAGCACATCGAAGTAATATAACAGTTTATTAATTAAAATCTAGCAAAATTAATTGAAAAATACCGTTTAGCGCCTGTATTATTCATAACATACATTGTAATAACTTTTCAAACAAATATCAGTCACTATTAATTAGAAAATTTTAAATACTGATAGCATTGATTGATTGATTGACTTCGTGTTCTTCCATGTTCAACCAGACGTATATCATCTAGATATACAATGTCTGTATGGAAAAGAACCCATAAATTCATGAAAACATTTTTATCAAGATGCTTATTTATTTAAGTTATTATAGTATATTTATAATATTAACATATAGTATACTTAAAGTATTATATATTAATTTAAGGTGTTATTCAATTTTACCGCCTCCTTGTTAAATAGCCATTTTAGACAACCATAGCTAACAGAAGCAAGTATTGTAACTAAAGAGAAAATGAAATCATTAATTGCAAACTACTGATTAAACAATTTTCATTATTGTGTCCTATTTTTTATAGCTATAGTTAAGAGATGATAATAATTTTTAATTCACCCTCTATGGAAAAAGATTAAATACTATTAAAAAACAGAAATTTTACATTTTCTAATATACAAAAATGACTGCATCATAAAAGGTGACAGCAGAAAAACATAGAAGTTAATCTTGACCTCGAAATATTTCCAGCAATGGAATCCATCCAAATAATCAAATGCATCATCGAATTATATTTTAATAAGAGCCTGAATAAACAATATATTACATTTAAATTAATTAAAGTTCAATGTGATAGAATTCTGTTACATATTCTTACTCTAGATCCATTTTGAAAATATGACTTCTTAAGTTCATTTTTTTGCTTTATTGTTTTGAATACATTGCCTGATTTTCTTTTAAGAAATGTATGCAGTTCAACAGAGAAGAACTAATATGGGACGTAAAAAATCAGATACTGGCAGCTCTTCCGAAGGTAAATATATTACTATACATTAAATGTGTTCAAGGATATGTTCTTTTTTGTATATAAATTTACAAAACTGTAGTACTTTTTTGTACTTCAGTTTTGTAAAATCATACAATTTATAAAAATGATAACGATAGTTTTTAAAACTTGTTAAGTTTAAAGCATGAAAATAAATCATTTTAGTTCATAGATTCAAAAATATCTATCGTTGAAATATATAATCTGAAATATTCAGATGCAACAAAAAATTCTGAAGAGCCATTGTTTCTTGATCAGTTATTTTTTTAACCAAATTACAATAAATTACTTCTAATGATTTTAATTTTCATGAAATGTATTCAAAATAATATTATTTAAAATATTTACAATGGATAACGTGGTTTGTTTAAAGTGTAAACCCTACAAATTTATGTAATACTTAGCTATATATAATGTTTTTAATCTCGTCAAACTATCTTATTTAATGTTTTCAACGTCTTACATAAACCTAATATGTCAAAAAATTAGCTTTGACTGTTTCAATTAATAATTTACAATTTCCTTAATATGCTTATTTCTCCATCATTATATAAGAGTATATGTATTTAGTTTCATTTTTATTGATGACTTAAAATCGTGCTTTATAACTTGAAATCAGTTTAATAATTCGAAAGTTCAATTCCCAAATCAGACTTGGCTATTTCTAACACAGTGTAATGGATGCCCGCAGTCAAAGGCACTTGTAAGGCATTTTAGCATCCACCATATTAATTGTCTTCCGAGAGAACTGTTCACGGATAGTGGGTCGAATTCTCGTATAGCAAAGAAGGAAACTTGGAATATTTCTAAGGATCCACATTGATGGATGTACATGCAGAATGCGGAATCGCAACATCTATCTTCTGTTGCTCCAATGGAACAGTAATCGAATCCAGCTTCTTATGCTCAAAGATCTTTATCTAAATAGGCAAAGTATTATTTAGACCTACGAATTTGTATAGTGGTCTTGAATTCTCTTTAGATTTTGATCAAAATCACTCTTGTGCTAAAAAATTAATTGTAATTAATAAAAAAAGAAAAAAAACTTTGCTTCATTTGTTAATGCCAAGTAAGTAAGAAGCTGAATGGTCAGAGCTTGAAGGTAATTTGTTGGTTCTAGTCTTATCTTTGATACGGATGTTTATAATACCTCTGAGTCTACTTTAAACAAAGGTTTCAGATGAAATACTTGGCTACAAAGAGATAAAGCAAATCATAGAAATCTGTTTATAGTTATGAATTTAAAATACAATTTATATTATTTGCAAGAAATAAAAACTCCATATTTTACTAGACAGAAAATTTTTATAATATATTTAATATGATGTTTTTGACAATGTGAACAGCAATTTCTTCAAATTTATAAAATTTCCTACGTTTACTGCAACTGTCATAAGGAAATTTTAAATTATGATTTTTCCAATTAATTAATCCCTAAAAGAAAAGTCCACAAAATGCATAAAATACATTAAAATGATTGTTTATTTTTCCATAAAATTTATGACTAGGCAAACATTTTCTTGCTTAGTTTAATAAAAATCAGGAAATTTAAGTATAATAATTTTTCTTATTTAAAATGTAAACTAGGGAAGTTTACATACCATGTACAATATTCGTGCAAACATAGTAGAAAATTTTCGAAATTTATATCAAGAACAATATTTATATAAACGCAAAACAAACTCGAAAAGTTCCAGAAAAAATATCCATAATATTCATTATTTTTTGGGGGAAAAAAAAAGCTGTTACATTTATTTTAAAATTTTTCTAGAATGTAAGATCTCTTCTAAATATGCAGACATAACCTGCTACATATTTCAATCAGATTTCACCTTGGTTTTAAAAAACCAAAAATTTCCATGCTTTACCATCACATTATAGAAGTTGTCACTTTGACGATAAAAGAATAACCGCTCTGAAATTTTCTTCCTCCAGGAATTGAAGGAAGGCTTCAACTATGGCTTGTTCTGTCCTCCGGTCAATGGAAGAGCTGGGAAGTTTCTTGACGAAGAACGCCCTCTAGCGGATTATCCATTCGCAGATAACTCGGCTTACGTCGAAGTGAGTGATCAACATCTTATTATCTATGCGTTACGGTGATATGTCTTCTTTCCCATGTAATAACTTTTTAGATATGTTGTCAGTATTAAATATTTATGCCAAAGATTATTTTTTGTTTTACAACTTAGTAATAAATTTTGACATACATCTATGTAAATATATTTATTATAGTGTTTAATAGCAGTTATTGCAATCATTTTGGCAATATAAAATGATTGATATTATTTTTCATCACAAGTAAATTGGGTAAAAATTTATATAATCTTCGCGTTCATTCAAAATTATTTCATAAAAGTATTTTATTTGCCTCAAAAATATTTTTTATTCATATTATTCTACTAATGCGTATCTTGCCTGCAAATAAGACATTTTTTTCAGTTCAATGCAAATTCTTGGCGAAGCAATTAAAATTTAATTAAAAATTTGATAATCACAGTTTTTAATAATGCAATCGAAAACAATAATAAATCCATTTAAATTTTTTTTTAAATCACATTTTAGTTGCTTTTTTATAAAAGGGAATAGACTAAAATGTAAAAGTAAGATAATTTAAGCATTAGCTGCATTTCTTTTTTAAAAAAATCATTTTCGATATGTAGACAAAACACCCTGTAATTGGAAGGTATTGTTTTTCCCACAATCATTGATATACTTATGCGTAAATTTATACTTTATACGTACGTGTCGTCATATCAAAATTTCTTTTAGAAATTTTAAATAATTTATACATACACTTGTCAGAAAAAGTCTGCGTAGAAACACAAAGTAAACATTCTAGAGAGAATAAAAGTACTTTATAGTGTCAACATTAATTTAATTTTTATGTAAAGTATCTTTTTAACAATTCGTTAACTATCAGTAATAATTTCAGGATGATAACGTGCATTGTTAAAGCGTTATGATAATAATAATTAAAAATTACACAAAAAGTTGTCAGAAAAAGTTTGCGTACAGTTACAAATTACAAAGATATTTGGAAATTAATCTTCATTTTTTAGCCTCCGTGAGCTTATATGAAATGAAATATTGTCTGCATTTATTTTTTACCAATTATTAACTTTATCTCTTGTGGTAATACTAAAAATAGAATTAAAAAAACCATCTTTGGTTGTCGTGATACATTAGTACTTGCAAACAAGTAGACTTAAAATGGATTCTAAAGGAAAAGAGATTAATCCGGACGAAAGGAAAATCATCTTAAGAATAAGGAATGAAATTCTTCGAGCAACTGGCAAGATAGTTAGAAGAACTCATTCTTCTATCCAAAGAGTGATCAATGATTACAAGTCATCGAAATCTGTTATTTCAAATCCTTGGAGTGACCGTCCATCTAAGCTGAGTTTACAAAAAATGAGATGCATCCTGAAATTCATACGTTTAAAGCCAAAGATTACTGCATCCCAAATAGTAATTGATGTTAGAGAAAGGTCTAAAAATATTTTCATGAAGGTACAATGCGAAAAATTCCGAAAACATCTGGCTATCATGGCCGTGTAGCTCGTAGAAAACCAGATATTTCAACTGTCAATAAGCAAAGACGTTTAAATTTTGCCACTGAGTATGCAAGTAAACCTTTTGAGTTTTGGGGAAAAGTAATAAAGGATTTAGGGAAAGTAAACATCTGATGAAATATCTTTGGCATCAAATGACGTAAACTGGTATGGAGAAAACAAGGCACGGCTTTTGAAAAGCAAAATCTTGTGTCTACAGTTAAACATGGTAGAAGTAGCTTAATGACTTTTCAGTGCATGACAGCAAATGTAGTAAGTCGATAAACTTTTATAGACTCCACTTTAGATCATATGGGATATTTAAATATATTAAAGCAAAATTTGAGTCAGAGTCGACAAGGTTTGAAGCTTAGCGATGACTTTGGTTTCAACAACACAATGATCTAAAAAACACTGCCCACAACATAAAAATCTCGCTGTTGTATAATATCAAAAATCAGTTGCATACTCCTCCCCAATCGCCAGACTTAAGCCCCGTCAAACATCCATGAGACTTATTGGAACACAAGATTCGGCAACATAACATACCATCGAAATATATCCTGAAAAGAGTGATTATGATAGAATGGAATCATACTTCATCTGCGGAAAACGCCAAGCTAGTTCGTTCTATGCCTAAAGAATAGGAAGAGGTTCTTAGACATAAAGATTTTTCAGTTAGATATTAAAGTTTAATTGACAGTCCATAGAAGCTATTTTTTAAAGACTTATCTTATCTGTACGCAAACTATTTCTGACTGATTTTTATGTAATTTTCAATTATTATTATTATAACTTTGAAACAATGAGCGTTATCATCCTGCAATTGTTACTGATAGTTAAGAAATAGTTAAAATATTAAATACTTCATATAAAAGTTAAATTAATGTAGACACAATAAAGTACTTTTATTACCTCTAGAATGTTTACTGTGGATTTGTAAGCAGGCTTTTTCTGGCAAGTGTACATGCATAAAAAATGAGAAAGGACCCTGTACTGTAATAAATAATTTATAAATAAAACAAACATAAATTTACAACTTCACATTTTTAAATTTGATTTTAAATAAAAAAAAGGAGCTGTAAAAGAAAATGATGTAACTGTAACCACGAGCAAACAAATGTAAATCTAAATAAACTAATTTATTAGTAAATTTCAAAGGCTTTTGAATATTATATTTAATTAAGCCATATATTTAATAAATAAAATAATACACTTTATACTAATTTTATCACTAAACTTAATCTTGGAAGTCTAAAATAACAATTTTTTAGTATTTCAGCTTTGAGAATTTATTAATATCATTCATTTAAAGCGATATTCATAAACTATACTCTTTACGATCTATTAAATATATTTTTACGATCTATTAGCAATTTTGATTTAATTTGATTTACCGAATGTCTATACTTTTCATTAAAATAAAATATTCTTTTAAAAAAAGGAATTTCTTATTAATGTTATAGCATATATGTATTTTTCATTGTCAATTAGAGGAAAAAATACTGCTTCTTTCCTTGTACGCTTTGGAATAAATAGATTAATTTATAATCCTACTAATTAAATGTTATTTAATCATACGACAGAAAAATACTTAAGAATTTTCTAGAATCTTCCATCAAAAAAAATTTTTTATAATATCATAAACATATTTACATGAAAAAATAGAAAAATAATTTTTACTAACCACATTAATAATTTATTTCGGCAACAGGAACAAGAATATTCTGAAAATAACAAAAATTAAATAACATTTTTTGTACCAGTGCAATTTTAAATGTTTATTCTGGTTATAAAAAAAGTGTTTTACATATATTGCAATTTTGAATTCATTTTTTTTATTTATATAAATATGGTCAGTTTGTAACTCATATTAACACCGCAATACCAAGCATTTTAAGAGAACTTAAAAAATGAAGAATTGATGTTGTACAAATCATTTGCTTTCTCATACGGTTAAATTCTAATTTCCCTGAAACCGTAGTTTATTTTTAATATCTAATTCCAGTTTCTCTGAATAGTTTGCTTTTCAAAGTGTTTCAGTGTGACATTTTTTATTTGTATTTAAGATTCTCTTAGATGTAAACAATATATTTAAAATTCTTCACTATAATATTATTCTTAATAATTTAATACACAGATATGGTGTTTTTAAAGTTTTATTTTACCTTTTCAGCTTCGATATAAGCGCAGAATATATAAAATCAACATGGAAGAGAAACAGCTGAAGCAACTGCACAGCAGGGTAAGATTTATCTTATTCATATTGATTTTTTCTTACCTAAAATTATCGCACAAAGAAACGTTTATGAAAACATTCATTGTTTATTTATCTTTATACTGTTGTTAAAGTAACAGTTTAAATAATAAGTAAAACGATACTACTAATAAAATAAATCAATTATAAAAAATATACATTCGATATTGTATAATTTCATAATACTTGTTTCTTAGTATTTAAATGAATAATCTATCAATTCATATTATGTTTATCATACCAACAATAATTTTTAAGATTTATATAAATTATTTTTCTAATTTATAAAATTCAATTGATCTTTTCAAATTTTAGAATAAACATTTAGAAAGTTAAATTTATCAAAACAATACCACATATATTCTGGAGAAATAAAATCCAAATATAAATAAATACATTAAATTCTTAGAATTTTTTAGCAGGTTGTTTCAATTTCTCAAAAATTGGAACCAACTTGGATATAGTTTGTATTGATTACTTTAATTCATTAACAAAAATTGCATCGATAATTAATGAATTGTATTAATATTATGCTTAACTTAAATCTTTTATATATATATATATATATATATATATATATATAAATGCACAAGTTAATTTGACCCGACACTCAATCACATCAAATATCATATGACTAGTAAAAATTTAGAAGTATCAAAGGTAAAGTGGTTTATTTAAAACATAAAAATATACAATAAAATGAACAGTTATCATATAAATTTACAGTAAAAAGTATTTTACTATATATTTATGCATAAAATATGTATATGTATGAAGAAATAAACAGCTTTATAAATGATCAATAAATTTTCCGAAGTGTTCTGTCATATACAAATCAAATGAAAAAATTCATAGACAGATTTTATGGTAGAAGTGTTATGATACTATTTTCGTGAATTGATAAAAAAGAAATAAGTTGATAATATTGTACAAATCTGTTATGAAATTAAATTTAATAGTTGTCCCTAATTATTATTCCATATTAAATTTTTACCTCGAAATTAGATATAATTATGTAATTGTTATTATTTATAATATACTAAAATATTTTATTACAATCGAAATTAAAATTGAGGGCCAATTTTTGTAAATATCTAAAATTTTGTTGAATAATTCTCATGATTTGTTATCATTAAGATTTAGATCATGTTATTATTAAGATTTCATTATAAGTCAATTGTTTTTTCGTTGTTAAACATAAGAAAACAATTATAAGTAACATTTCAAAAGTTTCTTTAAGTCATTCCATAAAGTTACATACTTAGAGAATTTTTTAAATTTTTAAACATGATTTATAATTTTGAGTTCATTAATGTTTTTTGATTAAAGATTGAGAAAATGTGATATTTAACAAAATACTTCATTTTTATTACACTTTTTATTTTTCTTATTTATTTTATTTTTATGTATTTTATTAACACTTCATTCATTATTTATCAAAAATTTTTTTAAAAAAACTATTGAACAAACAGTTTCAAACATCATTACATTTGAGATTTATTCAAAATTATAGTTTATTTATATCATCTCACTTGTTCAAATTTCTATTTCCTATTTATTTTACTTACCAATCGAACACAATTTGAAACTTTACAGTCAAATATGCAATATATTACATACTACATTGTTATTGTATACTTTCAACAAATTCATCAAGTTTCAAATGAAAATAAGCATTATTATATATTATATTCTAAAATATATAATTTATTTATATATTTATAATCCAATTACTACAGTAAACTATTAAGTAGATAAAAGCACTGTAAAAAGAATGTAAAAACTCTGTAAAAGCAGAAT
>JAPDSC010037932.1:0-17546 GCA_026290005.1 Latrodectus geometricus
TGAAAACTTATTCTATAATAATATATCTATGCCCAATGTATTTCAATTATTCTATGCGTTGTCCCTTATGATTCCTATCAAATCATCAACTGTAAAAATATTAAACGTGAATGTATAAGTGCATGTGTTGATTATTTGTCTCGCATTAATGTAGATTCATCAAGAACAGAAAACGGTTAAACTTAATAGGAAAACCAACATGATTATCGATCAAATTTGTCATCATCAACTTTCATAAGCAAACAAGATACGTTTTTTGTATTTTTAATTCTAAATTCATTACTTCTTTGCTCGTACATTCACTGCCTGACATAAAAAATGCAACACTATGAAATTTTGGTCGTATAAATATGCAAATTTTGGAGATTACGCAGTGGAACATGTTATGGGAATAATGTAAAATGCAAGTTGGTCATGTGATTATCCCGCCAGATAAAAGGGATAGAAACGGTGGACAAACCAACAGTCTTATATCTTTGCCACTTAAAATACAGTTAAGTTTTAATGAAAATAGCGTAACTGACTACGGATGGGGAGGACCTGGGTTTGAATCCCGGCTCGGGCATGGATGTACTTTCTCTTTCTCCCTCTTTCTCTCTCTGTTTCTTGTCCTTTGCTCAGATGATGGATGAATGTGGCCCACCCTTTAAACAGGTTTGTGGTAGTGTGGCGTGGGCGATGCTACTCCACCTCCTTGACCTCCTTGACTTGGTTCACAGGTGTCCACCGGGTAATAATAACATGAGTAGCAGTTTCCGGCCTTGTTGGGGAAAATGGGCTTATGTACTTACTTGCTCAATTGTGGCCGCCATTAGAAATTAAAAAACAAATTTTAATGAAAAAGTTTTTTTTTATTTGATGTAAGAACACAAAAGTAATATGATATTTAAGTAAATTTGTTCACTGGCAGCCAAATGGTGAGTACTCTGGTCTTTGTTTGACAAGTCGTGGGTTTGATTCCTACCTCATGCTTGGATACATAGGATGATCGTTTTGTGACAAATAACCGATCTGATTAAAGGTTACGTATATGAAATTTCAGATACTATAAATCCTATTTAATAATTCTTCCAATTTTACGAGATGATACCCTTTAGTCAATCTGAACATTTTTGTGATATCTACTATATCTTGTATTCCCTATAAGGCTTTCTGAAACATTTAAGATGATATTATATTTCTGAAAGAAAATTTATACTAGAAATATTCAGTCGAAATAAAAGTTTAGGAGAAGATATTTCAATTTGAGAGTGGCTCTCTTTTTTAGAATGAATCTATAATAGCTATGCTATGTTTTCTGTAGAGTTAACTGCCGTAAGAAATTATAAAAGTTTCACAAAAGCTCAGAAATACCGAAAAACTATTTAGTCTATGTTTTGAAATTCCACTAAAAGTTACGTGTTTTATTTAGAATTAAGCTTTTTTTCTAATTTTGCTTAAAGAAGGAAACAACTTTTTCAAGTCAACACTAGAATACGGACATTGATTAAAGTGTTTCACTAATTTCTTTTTCAAAAACTTTTTCTCAATTTTTTACATTAAATTACGATCTGTAAGAAGCTTCTTTTCCAAAAGTTTTCAACTTAATTTTTATTTTTGCAATTCATAAAAAAACTCTTCGTATAAATTCGAAGAAAATTAAAAGGTTTTCTCTAGTCACTTTTCGAAACAATATTGTTATAAAAGCAGGACTAAGAATAAAAGAAAAGATTGTAAAACAATCAAATCAAAAAAGTTTTTCTATAGCTTTAATTTTTTCAACGTACTGTATGTAAAAGAATATCACCAAAGATGACAAGATAAATTTACCAATAAAAGTCGAAAATGAGAGAAAATAAATTAATAATTTACAGAAAAATAATTTATTTTGTAATTATGTAACTAGTTTAACTTATTACCTTATAAAAGTGAAATGAAGTAAGATTTTATTATTCTGATAGATGGGATTAGGATTCTGATAGATAGGATAAGGATTCTGATGATAGATATATAAGATTATTTTAAACTGAGTACACATGTTGCACTAAATTATTCAACTGTCACGTGGCTAAACAACATGGTTTTGTGAAATAGTAAAATAAATTGAAGATTTAAAAACCTCTTGAAATAAAAAAATGACATCGTTTTAAAGAATTACATATATTTTAAATAGGAAATATGGAAAGCTGTATTAAGGTAAATAATTATGAAAATAATGTTATGTTTTTCCTAGTGGAGTGCAGACTTTATAAACTTAAATATTCAAATGTGAAAAGGTTTCATAATTTAATTGGAAAAAAAGTTAAATCTTCCAAATAAATCATCGCATCAAAACTTCTCCTCGTTTATAAGGTTTAAAATAGATTTCATTTTTAGCTATCAGTAAACATGCCACATTGCGTAAATTAAAAAATCACGATATTGGCCAGGCATTTATGTGTATCATTCTCAAAATCTATAAAGACAGATGTATAAAAATAAAAATTAAGACACTAATTTATAAAAATAGCAGCATATAACTTTTTACCAATTATCTTTAAAAACAATAAGATGATTTTTTTTCTTCAAATAAGAAGTTATATTAAATGCTTGTTTAAATATATAACTCTGCTAATTTGTTTTTACCCTATATCTATTGCAAAAATGTTAAATTTTACATTGTTTGCGATTTATATAAACGTCTAAATTATTTAATTACATTTTGTTTTAAATCAGAGTTTGTCTATGTTAATTCATTATCCGGCTTTTGTAATCTTCATCTTTCATCACTACAGGGGGCGTAAGGGATGGCACCTCTATATAGAGAGTCATCTAATGGGTATGCCATCATGACCTCAAAAAGTGGGTCCTATGATTTAAAGAAGAAACAAAGCAGAAGATAACCAGACTTAACATGCCTATCCCAGACGGATTATTTGACACGGAGTACATAATAATCAGAATACATTTTATGTGGCACTGACATCATTAGTAAACTCAATGGATCTTCGATTGAGTCGGGATTCGAACTCACTTCCGTCAGCAAAAAAGACTCCTTAACTAACCTTTCAACCACAGCTAGAATCAAAGCTATTATTTATGAAAATGATTTACTGTTAATAAAAAGGCCATTAATAATTTTAAAAATATTGCTTAAATAATTTTCCTAATTATTTAAGCAATATAAAGATTGAGGAGTGGAAACCATTTAATCAGTAAAACAGTTTAGTTAAAACATATTTTATTAATTTTTATATATCATTCTTATTTCATATCTTCTTATTTCATTTAAGACTTAATTATCTTGGTACATACATATTATGAAAAGATTCAATTGCCGTTCAATGTTAAAATAAGAAATCCATTTTTAGTACATCTTTTTTATTTTTTTCATGTCTACTGCATTAAATTTAAATTCAAAATAATTCACAGCCTTAAATTTAGGAGTACTTCATGTAAAACAACTAAACTTAGTTATTATTTTTATTAATATGAATCTTGCTTTTCAGTAACAGAAGCGAAAATAATCTCTTATTTTGATTTGATATATTATTAATGTATCATGGGAAATAAGTTTTATTGAAGTTGTATAAAATGTTATATAAATATACAAGTTTATAACGTTTTAATATTTAGAAAATAAATAGTAAAATCAAAAACTCTTTTAATTTTCTTTTTAGAAAAAATAAAAAACTCATTTTTCGTTAAAGTGATTCAAATAATTAAACAGAATTACAATTTTTTAAGAACTGAAAGTTTAAGGGATTATATTGCTATAGAAATTTTTTTTACTCTAATATAAATAGTTTATTGCAGCATGTTTCAAGCAACTAATTTCTGCTCACCAAAAATGCTATGAACAGGCAATGGCTCAGTAATTCTAAGCAACATTCAAACCAATAGATACCAAAACTAATAGATCAACACCAGAGCTGACTCCTTCCTCTACAACAACAGAGAGAGGTTAAAAATTTACAGAATTTTTAATGTGAAAAAAATATCAAACCAATGATCTTTCAATACGTTAAGTAAGGAAACCACTATCATCCAATCATGAGAAGTTAAAATTTCCCATCAGTCGACTTGACCACATGAAGATAAGCGTTTTACTTATAAATGAATAAAATGGGTAATAAAATATAAACCATTCCCAAAAGTTCGAATTTATCCTCTTTAAATTACTTTTTAAAATTAGATCCCTAATTAGAGAATATTAGATATTAACATTAAGTATGAAACTTTTCTTTTTATTAAAACTATAAATAAATTAATATTCAGTTATATACTTCCGTACATTTTTGTGAACCTATTTAAATATTTAATAGGCAAATTGGGAAATTAGTATTTGATTATATACCTTATATTATTACAAAAAATATATTTAAAATATGCTTATATTTCTCTTATTAACTTTAAATAAATATGTAAGTAGCCAGAAATAAGAAATGCATTTTAAAGTTAAATAATAATGAGAAGTTTATTTTAAATTTCAGTGAGTATTTTTAATGGCATAAGTTAATAAAATTACTAAGCATGAAACCCCAAAGTCAAACCGTTCCATCAGAATATGTGGAAAAGTATTTTTCAAGAGAAAATGTGGAAAAGTATTTTGTTCGGAAAAATCATTTCCATATTCTTACTTCTCATTCTAATTTCTGAAAGTGTGAAAATTCTGTGAAACGTGCAACAATTTATATTATATAAATAGCGGAGCCAATTCCGCAATAGTTCTATTAGGTTCACAAACTCTTACCGAAGAAAATACTCTGCGAAAAATGATTCTACTTTAAAAGAACCAATTCTTAGATAGCACATTTTACTAAGCAAATCCAATAGAAATGGGAGACGTGCTGCGAATACATAAAGCATTGAAGCATCTCGTTTCTCTCTCTTAAGTAAGCTGGTAAAGTGTGATGTTGATACATCCATCTGTATGTCCTTGTGACGTAAACATGTTTTCTTCATCGCGAAATAGACTTCGCATGCATGTGTTTAGCATTTTTATCAAATTCTGATCTTTTTTTCTTTTGGGGAAATATATTTTGAGGTATAGGTATATTTATTAATAGAAATATAAATAAATTGGTATTCTTTCATTCATATAGTACTTAAAATTCTAATTGCTTATTTAAATGCTTGATTCTTCTCCGTTAAATGCTTGGTTGAATATACTATGTATTTACACACAAATACTTCATACAAATAAGGATGATATGATAAGGATGATATGTAAATTTCAGTTAAGACTAAAGCTCAATATATAGTTTTTTGGAAAATTCAATGCCTCTTAAATTATTTTATCTTATAATTATTATTACTTTATAAAAATTTTATTACTGCAGCAGCTTAGAATTCACTTTAAATCCTAGTTTCTATTTGGTGATTAAACGTAGTTTACCATTTCCATAATTTCAATTCCCCAAAATAGCCAAAAGTAGAACGATTGATAATTTCTTAAAGTTAAATGCTTATTATTGAATGCAGGTTGTATCATTAAAAAGATAGAATTTTGAAAACTAAATAAAAATTACCAACCAATTTCCTTATCAAATGTTTCTGAGTATATAAATCATCGAAATCATTAGGTTGTTCTTTAATAATAACCCCATAAAATATTTTCGAAAGACTATTTTTAACAATGAGGATGTTTACTGATACGATATTTCCTTTGCTTTAAGAAAATAATATGATTTTAATTCACTGTGAATTGTGTGTAGTTACAATATTCTCAATAAATACCAGAACATACAAATAATTCTTTTTCGAAAGTATACTGGGTCAACTATCATTTCAAAACGATCACTTAACCATTATTTAGAGCCCATTTCTTTAACACCGCAAAACGGCAGCTTAACATATCATTGTATCGAAAAGGACATTTATAAATATATTGTAAATACAATTTTGGATGTCTACAGTTTTCTCAATAATCATATAGTTTGTTTCTTGCACCGAACTTCACTTCATTTTTGTGTGAACCATTTTGTGGAATAATTTCTTAGATGAAACATATAAATAATTAAACATATTGTTAATTAATTAAAAAAATATTTTTTTAATTTTTATATTTTCTTAGCCCATAACATTTTTTGACAAGTAAATAGTTCATGATTACTTTAATAATTATTATACTTGTATATCTTTGTAAACTAACATCAGACTGTTTCTTGAAATTAACGATTTTGGAATATTAGCCCATCATCACCATGTGTTACGTTATTTTGAGCCATGTTTAGTGCCACAGACCTGAGATAGTACCCTCCTTTGAAAATCCACGTCACGCCAACCGAAGTGCTTTGGACTTCACAGATTAATGTGGACACGTCCAACACCCACTAAGCTCTCGTAACCCAGTGAGGGAGAATGTGGTCACCCTCCCAATCTCTACCCGCGTCAAATGATGCTTCATTTTATTGATGTTTACAGAAGCTGTATAAAGCTACTGAGACACTGGAGTTCAAATACAGATAAATATATGAAACACAAACTTTTAAAATCCAATATCAAAATTTTCTGACTAAACGCAAAATTAATTTTGAGATCAGTAAAAATTTATTTTACCAAAATCAAAAATTCATTTAACGAAAACACATGAATCCTTGAACATATTAGTATCAAATTATATCAAATATATTACCTTTATGAAATAAATCTGTATAAATACATGTAGCAATTTTAAATATTATACATAATGTTTTATATTTATGCAAAAAGCAGTCGCTGTTTAGTGTGTATTACATATATTTTATTTTAAATCTATATTAAAATACTATTTCACTGTATTCAAAATGATCATGATGTTTCGCTTGTGAACAGGTAAACTGATAAGAAATATGAAAGGTATTAGGAGCACATTGTACCAAATACATAATATCTTCATGAATAAATGGATAAAATACAGGATTTTTGAATATATCGGAACTAAATTTTATTTATATATTGAACAAACAATAATGTTTATTACTTATACATTTTCTTATGTCGTATGTCATTTCATAACTTTTCATTAATTTTTATTGTTTTTATTTTATTATTGAAACAGTGTTCCTACGTTTGTTAATTATAAGTGGAATAATATCTTAATTCCGAATAATATAATGAAGGATTCCATTAAATATCATTTTTGAATTAAATCAGGAGAAAATAAAATTAAATCGGAATTTACACATTCAATAAATTTTCATTATAATTTAAATTGTAATAAGTTAAATGTTAGGTTAGTTTGAATATTTACTTACGTGTTTCAGTATGTATGAACTTTATCTGGAAATTAAAAATTGACAACACGATCAAGTGATGAGGTCGACATTTGAGTTACATTCTCAATTCTACATTACTATTTCATTTTAATTACTATGATATTTCAATATATTTTTCAGACAAAAATATTACAACTCTTTAGATATAAGAAAAGAGAAAACATTTCCAGTGTTATGGAAAAAATCAAATTCTGATCAAGTAAAATTCTTTTCAAAATTGAAGGAAAGGGGAAAAATTTTTCATTTAAGATTTAGTTTTGTGCAAAATATTTTTTATTACTTCTCACGTCTATTTGCGATAAATTGATTGTTGCATTTAAGTGAAAAAGAACAAAAAGTAAAAAGTGTTTTAATTCACTAAATTGTATTCAAAAACTGAAAAAATAAAAATGTCAGTATTTAATTTCCTTATTTTTATACACTGTATTTTCTATTTCATACTTTTTCCTTTGACAATCAATATGAAAATATATTTAACAATCAGTATAGTCATTCTAAAGATAGCTTCCTCAACAGTCACCATCTTACAATGCTTGTTAAATCATTCCTTTGTTTCGTACAATATATTGTTTTCCGCCTTCTGTTAAACAGGGGAAAATCATTTATTTTTATAATTAGTCAGTTGGATCTTATTTCTCACTCGGAAAAACTTTCATCTTATTGATTTCCAATAAGGGTCTCATATAAAAAAAAGAGATAGGACATTTTTTCGAAGTCTCTTAAAAGGGCGCTAATTAGTTCGACCATATCGAATATTTCAATTTCATTTCCATTGCCTGAAAGCAAAGCAAGCAGTTGATAGATCGTATGGCTTGAAGTAAATAGACACACAAATTAATTGTCTACCAAGCAACATTTACTTTATAATCGAAATGTTTTTCATAAAATTTACAAAAGAGTTTATGAAGTATTTAATTCCAACTCTCTTCGTCTTGATAGCTAATAGAAATGAAATAAATTAAATAAAAAGAGTATGAATTTTGTTAAATATAAACTCAGGCATATTAACAATGTTCACTTTAAGGGAATTCCTTAAATGTTAAATTTTAATTTATATACATATATAATTTGCGCATCCTTTAGAAACATAAAATGTATAAGAGATTTGCATATAAAGTAAAAATAAATTTATTAAATATGTATGTAATAATAATTTCTAAATATAATTCTTCAATATTAAACATAGCTTTTAAAATAAAAAGAGAATTAATTTTAATTAAATTTATTTTCTTAAATACAGTTCTCTATGGTGTTGAATCAGGGATTTAAAAGAACAAACTAAAAGAAACGAATGAGGTGAATTAAAATTTAAACATGCAGGAATTAATGTACTTTTCCGCAAATTCTTTCATACATTATATAATTTTATGTTTTACTAATAAAAGAAATGGAGTCAGTTATAAGTAAATCAATAATAACATAAGTAATGCCTTTCATAAAAATGATAATGTTATAATTGTATTAGTTTTAGAATTTTAAGAAATAAGAAATTTTTTAGGGAATTAGCCCACTCAATTATAAATCTCAAATATATAATATTTCACTGTTAAAGTTGGACTAAATCGAATAAAGATAGAAGACGTGCAGGGGTTATCAGATGATATTTTGTGCCTGACTTCTCTCTGTTCAATGTGACGCTCACGTTTCCTGTTCCCCTGTTCATTTCTATTTCCAAGCAATTGCAGATATATTTTAATCTTCTCGAAATTGTTTCTTTGATTATGAGATTAATCTACATTTGCATCAAAATCAACTCAACTTGGAAAAAAATGCATTCATTAAATAAAAAAATCAATTTTTCTTTCATTAATTTTAAAATATTCCAATGTATATAACCACAAATGTACCAAGTCGTACTATTAAAGACATTTAAAATAATTTAAGTATTCTTGATTAATTTATGCAAAATATGATGGTAAAATTCACATGTATTGTCCCTGACTGATTTGTTAGAAAGATTTGGTGTGAAGTTTATTGTACTGTTATCACAGCATAATTTCGAAAGAGTCCTTGTCACCAGCGAGCAGATAGTTTAACAGATGAAGATCGTTGTCAGGCAGTTAAACGATGCCCGTTGGTTACCTCTTTTGAGAACACTTTTCAGCAAGTGACTCTAAATAGGAAATCTGGAAAACTCTCAAGCATCCACCCTGATAAAATGCATGTTGTCAGCTGAAATCAATCTTCCATTTAAAAATCATATCAAAATTGAAATAAAAGAAACTTCATATGGTTAGTTAAATTCTACAAAAAAAAAAAAGACTGACACCTCTGATTTACCCAAATTATCAAATTCATACGCAGACACCACATTTCTGTCAACAAATAAAATATAGAGTTCATTTTTGTGTTTACAAACATTAACAGTAATGCAAAGTTTTTATTTTCAAGACAACTGTTGAGTTTTTATTACAACCAGAAATATTTCAAAACCTGACATTGACAAATATTTCTCGACAAATATATATTCTCTCTCGAAAAATTACAGAAAATGACTATATGATTATTCTATGCATTGACAGTAAGGAATATGAATAAGAGTTCTCATGAGTGTAATTTATAATGTTTATAAATGAATGATAAATTGTTCTCCCAAAACTCTAGAATGATTTTGATTTTGTGAGGGAGGGGGAGTGTGATAAATATTGAATTTTCAATACCTAAGATTCTCATTAATTGGACTCTTTTATTTAAAATCACTATGAATTAGATTAATATGAAACAATTTGCAATTAATATTAAGCAAATTACAATAACAAAAACATAGTATTTTGCAAATTGCCTCTTTTTGAATAGTTGATTTTAATTTACTCTTAGATTTTTATTTCAACAGTTTGTGAAGTTCACTTCCATCAGGGTGTTAATTTTGGGAGTAGAGAAAATAATATCTATATGACATTTGATTCGCTCTTTTTTTATTTTTACTTTCACACAATGTAACTGTTTTTCAAAAAAAAACTCAAATTTCTTTTTTTATACATATATATATTTGGAAAAATATAGTTTATGCCCTCCCCCCCCTTCAGCTTATGTGTTTACATTTTTATCTATAATGTCACCAATAGAAAATTAATTGGAACATGGATGAAAGATATTCCACAAATTTAGTATTTAACGACTTTGCATATGCGAAGGGACTTTTCAAACTTTCGACGTCTCATTAGTTATGTTTTATCTGATATGTAAGTAAGACCTCATTTTTTTTCTTTTAAAACAATTTTAAATAAAGATAACATAATAAATAATCATTTTTTCAAATTGGAATTTTCTCTGAAAGCTGTGTATTCATCAGCAAAATATGACTAACGAAAGCTGGCGGGTTTGGTACTTTATAAAACAAAAAATAATTTTATAAAAATAATAGTCAATGAATATATAAGTAATTTTCATTAATTAAAATACAAGATAAATGGAAGCAATAGAGATTGAAAACAATGACATTAATTTGTCTGCTTATTCGGTGAGATCGAATAATTAAGCAAATATGGTGAAATAATCTCATAAGTTTAAACCTCAAGAACGCTTTTATAATTTATTTATTTAATTTACACTTATGTTCGCAGACTCTGAAAACTATTCCAGGACTTTTTAAGTTTATGAATTGCAGATTTCATCAATTGGTTGTGTCAAACATTTTCCTTTGTTGTTTGTTTTATGAAGACAAATGAAAATTTAATTTTGCAAAAAGTTTTAAGTTTGCTTTGGCTGATATATTTAAGAGGTTATTAAAATTAAATACATATTATAGGTGTAGATGGTAAATTTATTTTCATTCTGCAAAGATGCCTTAAATCGTATCATATTGTATTTATTTTGAATTGTTTTGAAATATTTTGAAACTGCTTTATTAGTGAGCATTTTGAATTGCTAAAAATTTTAAAATTGTAATATAATATTCCTGATTCTAAGTAATATATTAAATGGGAATACAAGCGATTTTTGTGCATTTGATAAAGATACATTTTTACTATTTCCACGTGTTCAGTAATTTTCTTTAAAAAAAATCAGCTTAATAAGGTCTTTGATTTTAAAACTAACCTTCTATTCCAAAGCTTCCCTTTTATTTTGAAAAGTTAATTCTATGTATAATAATTCATGATAGATAGAATTTATCATAGATTATGGACAATAGATATTCATTCTGTTTGTAATAAGTAAAATTCTTCTCATAAGGCATTTTCTGAAAGAATATTTATCATTGTCATCTCTATATAAAGCATTTTTCGTTTCATTCATAAATGATGAATTGCATTTCTGTGTTTTCCTGCCATATTTTTGAGAATCCACCTACAAAAGAGCCAAAAAATTTGTTGGCTAGAAAATTAAACGAATTTTTTATTTTAAATATAAAATTGTCATAATTGAGTACATTTCATTCATTTTCTTGTAGTTTTTTTTACCAATTTAGAGCAAAAATGAATTTTTCTAAACGTTTTCTGAAATTTTTTTCATACAAAAGAAAAAATAAAAGTAAGAATGCAGCAACAGCTTAATAAATAAACGATAAAATATCAATTTTCAAATAGTTAACATTCATTAGTAAAAGAAGGAATTTTAAAGGACGATTAAACTGAGAAAGAGAAATTTTTTTATCATTAAATTATGGTTGTTATAAATGCCTTTCAAGTAAGTTTTATAAATAAATTTTGGCATGGCACTTTATGCAGCTTAAAGGCAAATTCCCACCCAGACATCCTGAAAGACATACATGCACGAGGAATATTTATTATTGAAATAATTAACCCTTTTACATTTATAGGTGATCGATATAATGGCATCGTCTCCTTAAAATACAATCAACCATTACATCTCTCGAAGGAAAAAATAAACATTTTTCTTCAGATGAAAATAATTTCACATTATCACTAGTATCTCGTTTTACTTATATTATTTGATCTTGAATGTAATATAAGCAAATATATCGTAACCAGAAAAAAATTTGCTTTACTTCTCCTTTTGATGCAATGAATTAACATTGTAACACTTTATCCTAGAGTTGTTGAATTCTTAATGAAAGAGCTTTTAAAGTAAAACAAGTGAAATATAAACAATGGAAGTACAAGAAAGAAACCTTTAACCACAACGAATGCATTTTTCTTGTTTCCACTTTAATGTAATATTTTAAGAAGTGTTTTAAACAATACTCACATTTTGAGAAAACTGCCCTTCATAAAATGGCTTTTGTGGTGAAATAAAATAAATTAACTTGCTTAAAAGTTTGATTATTTAACAAAAGTAAATATTTTAAAAGCATTTATAGGAGTTGAGTACATTAAAAATTTTTTTATAAATTGTTATTTCAATGGCGATAGTGGTTGGCAAAACTTGCACATCATCAAAATGTATTGCTTAGCTTTATTCTAAATTCTTTTGTTAATAAGGTATAGAAATAAAATTAACCATTTGTTAATTTTAAGGTAAACATAAATTTTTTGCTTATTAAAATGACTATGGTAAATTAACTTATCAATATATTTTGTACAACTATTCTAATAAAGAATATAAAGAAAGAACATGAGAATACTTTTTAATGAGAAGAAAAGAATATAAAATGAACATATATTTTCAGTTCTTCAACAGTAATATTGTGCCAAACACTTAGCACTGAAGAGCATAGTCACTTCATTAAATCTCTGAGAATCATATTATTTTATTCAGTGTTAATAGAAATTATGTTTTTATTTTTCTAAACATACAAAGAGGAAAAACGAATAAACACTATTGTGTGAAAAAAAAGAAACAATTTTCTAAAAATTAGCTACTGTATCATGTATTACATGCAGAAAATATTTTAACATAATTTTTTTCCTAAAGCTATTAAATAATCGGAACCGCATTACATTTCTTGTTCTGAAATTTACATAAGAACAAAGTTTCTCTCGCCATGTAGAGACTCTTAATTATTGTATGCTTATATATATATATAGTGAAGAATAGGAAAAATAACGTATTACTCCGTTTATCATTTTTACCAAAAATATTTCGCTAAAATATTATAGTTTAGTTCCAAAAACCTCCACCACTGGAGGAAAAAAATATTGATATCTTCTTAATTGTGTAGGTGGCCAACGAAATGAAGCAAAGGTAATTATAAAATATATTTGTGAAAATTATGAAAACATGACAAATATGCACGTACAAGTCAAATTTTAGAATAATTTGTTGTTTAGATAAATTTAGAATGAAATAAAAAACTTCTTTGTTCTCTTTGGATTTTTTTTTTCTTTTTTTTTTTTTTTTTTGATAATTTAGTGCATGGCAAAATATCAATGCAGACAGAATTTTGCAATTTAAAATGAAACTTTCAACCAAATTATCCCCAAATGAAATCTTCACGTGTTTCTTTGTTAAATATTGAAAATACTGATTGGTATTCAAATTCTCATTTTATATAGCAAACGCTATAAAAGTTTCCACTGTAGCTTCTTTTTTTAGATTACTCTTCCTTCAAAATATGTTCTTTCGGAAATGGTTTTATGTATCTACTAAAATTTAAGATTGGGAATAACATAAAAAACCAAGTTCTCTTAAGAGCCGAGGAAAGTTTAAAACTTCTTCCTTTTCTATGAACTCCACGTCATAAATTCAAATGATCCTCTAAAAATTTGTTCATTTCAAGATAAGTTTGGCTCTCAAATCTTTGGATCGCAAAAATGTTCTATTAGTTTTCAAATTTTCACATGGTAAATGCAAACATTTATTTCTTTATCTATCCTTTTCACTCTTGACAAATATAAGATGATTGAGAGCATTCAAAACTGCAATAGTTAATAATTTAACCTTTGATAGAAAACGAAATAATTTTAAAACTGTTATTGTAAAAACTCAAATTTTTAACCTTTTATTAGTAATTTCATAACATGAAAACTAATTCCAAAATTGTTTTGCAATAAATATTAAAGCACCTGAAAAGAGATATCCACACTTTTTGACATAGGATTTAATTTTTAACCTTTCTTCAAACTTGAAATTTTTAAGTTGAAAGCTAATTTGTCATAATTTCGACCAATTTCATTTTGTTTTTCTAAATGTATTAAAAATGTTAAGAATAAATGGGAAATTTTTTCATATCATATTCAACATCTAACTCAGTACGGTGACTGTGGTTTATCAGTGGCCCTCCAACACATTTTGAGATGATCCTCGATGATAATCTTTATAATTCGCGACGCTTAAACTATATGTGCTTAACCTCCAATTGTCACTAATTGTGATCATGGGACAAACAAAAAAGCTTTTGATTCAAAATTCTGCTCACCCGTGACCTAGGTGATTCCGTTTTTTCAAGCATGTGTTGTATCTTGTGCAGAAAATTTGATTTGTAATATCTTCCAATAAGGATGCCGTGCTCAAGCCTGTAGCTGTACGTCCCTTTAGTGGCAAATAATAGTGTTATATGTAATTTGAACGAGAGAGGCCACATATATAACCGGCGGAAGCCTTCAACTTCGATACATAATGTGTATCAATGAATAAATTTTGAAAAATCATTGACTTGTGTAGTTTGTGATACCCTGTATAACAATTTTGTCTAATGTGTGTGAGAGAGATCCTCTTAACCACGCATATAAAAAACTATGATTTATACTGCAGAAAATTTTTATAAAAACAACTCACCAGAAAATATTCAAATTTATTTTTTATATATTTGTAGAGATATGCTTTTTAAATATAAAATTACTTTGTGGTTAACAATTAAGTAATTATAACCAATATTTATAAAGCAGATATTTTTAGACATAATTCTTATTATATTAAATCAATGTTAATAAATAAAGGTAATTTAAGCAAGAGAAAAATATTGAGGATTTCAAATTCCAAAATTAAAGCCAAGTGGAAGAATTCATTTTAAGTAATACCACACAGTACTAAAAGTCTGTAAATAAATACTTATATAAATAAATCTACAAGTAGATATAGAAAAAATAAATTACTTTTCTACAATATGCTGTAAATTATACATAACTGAATATAATATAAAAGATAAAGAGCATAATCTGTTCATTAATATAACAGATTATATTTATGTGAATATATGAAGAGAAAATATACACATATAAATTTCCTTTTAGAGCTTATTAGTCTCACTTTCAGTTATTTCACAAAACAGTCGTGACTTTGATGCGATTGCAAAATCAGTTTTTGATAGAGATTTCTTCTTACTTGATTGGCTTTGAATATAAAAATATGTAACAATAATAAATTCATTTTGTAAATATCTTAAATAAAAGGTGCCCTTCAACATTCTAAAATTTTAATAAATTCTTTTGATGAGTTGCTCATCCCCTCCCACACACACAAACATCCACTATGGAATTGAGTTAGAATAGAACAAAATGTGTTTCTATCAATTCTGAATTTGAAATAGAAATATGTGTAAAAGATCCACACATATTGTCTTCCATTTGGAAAGATCCTTAAAATGAAAAAATTTCAGCATCAATACTATATAATTCCCCACAGTTTTATCGAGAGATAAAAAAAAACATCAATAAAAGATATTGCAAAAGTTGATAGCCATAGAACCCATGAAAATATTCGAAAATTTCAATTTCTTACTTTATATGTGTTACAATAATTGAAAATAAAATAAAAATAGGGCAAAAAAAGAAAATGTAAGAAAACGCGTGTTCTTTTAGATAAAGAATGAATTCCAATTTCTTATCAGAATGAAATCTAAGCAGGAATACCACAAACTACGTATGCAACACTGCTAGAACAATCCTAATCAAAATTCCTGAAAAACAATTTATAAATAAATGCATATTGCCTATGGGGGGAAAATTGCAAAAAAGAAACATTTTGAGTCGCATATTTTTAAATTCGTATGAAATATACTAGGGCTAATATTTATATGCATGTTTCTTTCAAAAAGGGGACTTAATTAATATTTGAGAACTTGAAACACTGATGCATAAAAAAACTTTAAATAATAATTTTAAATATGATGATGATTTTAAAATTGTTAAAGTAAAATGTTCAATATTTCAGAAATTATTACGAGCAAGGAAGAAAATTTTTTATAAATAAATTGATTTGTTAGATTGTTTTTCACTGTATCAACGAAACTAATCAAAACCACATAACTTTGTGAGAAAAAGTGATTTCTATATAATTGCTACTTTTTTTCAATTGTGATTTATGTATTAAGAAAATATGAAGAGTAAAACAAAGTAAACAGACACCTTTTAGTCTGTTTTTTTGACTATTCCAAGTCTCAAAAACAAGAAAAATTATGGTAAACGATTTTCACCTCTCAATTTTAAAATCTTTACTGAAATTCTAAAAAAGTGTACTTCTCAATGCTGTATTTGAGTAAGTTCCTTGCGCATGACAATGAAAAAACTACAATAGTGTCAAAATTTATGAAATTCAATTTTCACAGAGCAAAACATTTATTCTGTGTAAGAAATATTTCAAAACCAGAAAAACTGTGGTAGAAACTTTTTTTCTGATATAAAATATAAAATAATATTTCGTTTTCAATTTTTTAAAATTTTTTGAGATACAAGTTTTCAAAAAAAATACATTTCAATAAAACTTTTTAAGTAATGGAAATCTTGCTAAGCTTTTAAATTCACATATATTTTGATGCTAATTAATCTTTAAAATTAAATGTATATAATAAAGCATTAATATTATTATTCTCTTGGAGAAATCTTAATACAAGCCACAAAGAATTCTGGCAATTACAACCTTTCAACAAGATTCAACCTTTCAACTCTTCTCAGAGTCAATAAAACTCTTTGATTGAAGATCTAAAGATTGAAAATTTCAGTTAGGTTAAACACTGAAGTGGAATTCGTACAATTTTTCTTATATTCTCAATGTACATATGTTCTGGAGTTAAAATCGTAATAGCTTCTATAAAAAACTAATAAAACTAATATATTTTCTTTTAGTATCTGCTGTTTGAAACTGCAAATGATTTCCCTGAATACAACACAAAATATTAATTCATGTATTTAACTTCAACTAATAATGATTATTATAATGTTTTGTTTATGTTATGCTTGTAGTTTATTTTATAAATTTATTTATAAATTATGATTTATTCAGTAACCACTATTTTTGTATATTCAAAAACACCTTGAAATATTTTTATTAATCTTTATTTAAAAAATAATTAAATGAGCATTTAAAATGCTTTAGTTGATTATAATCGGAAACTAAAAAATATCGAAACTTAATAGCTATAAATTAAAGAAATATTAGTTCATATTCACACTCAGGTTCACTTATGTCTTATGAAAAATCATTTAATAACTATTTTACTATTTATTTATTATTAACTAAATAGTAAAATAGTTATTAAATGAATTTTCATAA
>JAPDSC010037938.1:0-13401 GCA_026290005.1 Latrodectus geometricus
AATTTACGTTCATGGTGTCGAAAATTTTAGAACCAGAACAGAATATACAGCAGTTTTATTTCAGAAATAGTGGCTTAGCTGAAGCTTCATTTTTCTATGACTCATTTGTGTGGGACTTGAATTCAAGCAAGATAGTGGTAACTTAGTCAAATTAATCCCTAAAAAGGGAATCAAGCGTGCGTCTTCCCTGTCCGAAAGGGAATCAAGTTCTGTCATCAACAGGAAATGGTTTCATGATGATTGTATTGGCAAGAGTGAATTACGGTGTGAAACAAATTAGAATTGGAATTAAGTATGAAAATTTAGTCTTGCGTTGTATTTGTTAGATTGTTAAATTTGTTAAAAATATAAAAGACAACAGGGCTTTCTATTATATGAACAAAAATCGCGCAACAAGAATTCTGATATGAAAAGCACAAAATGCGTTGAAGTGGTAAACGTTCTGAGGAATCAATTTTTGGAATGCTGAGTATTGTTGATCAAAAAGTTATATAAGCAAATGATGACTGTTGCACATTTTTTATAGCTCATCAATACAGATGTCATTTCGCTATTTCGATACCTAAAAAAATAGGTTTTAAAACTGTACAAAGCACAATTATAATAAAAGTAACGTGTAAATTATTATTTTTTACATTTATTCCTCATTTCTTTACCCATACTTCCCTAACTTCTTTCCTTTTAATGAGAAAATTTGTTTAAACAGCTCAAAACTTTCAATATTAGCCATTTTGGTGCTTTTCCAACTGATAAATATTTTTAAAAAGTTCACATCAAAAATTCGAGAATTTTTTTAACATTCCAGAATAAAAATAATAATTTATATATTGTTTAAAATGTTCAATTAAAAAGATAGTCCAACTCAATGTTGTTGTTCCACCAGCGTATTTCCCTATACCTAGAACTTAATTTTAAAAGTTCTAATTCCTAGTTAACTAGTTTCCTGTACCTAGTTTAACACTAGTACAATTGGGCTCTACCAGTTAAACTACTACTTAATGATAAATCATTCAGTAATACTTTGACTAAAGGAATGATTATCATCAGTGCAAATTTAGCATAATTTTTTTTTTTTTTTTTTAGAACCGATCGTAAAAATATTGCATTTAATAAATTTATATGCATTTTAATATCAAATTTAATAAAATGATCAGAATGAATTATTTCTTAGTTTTTTTTTATTCAGTTTCCACAAACTTCTTCTGAAAATAATTTAAACTGTGCTTTATTGCATTCAATTCATGGGCAATGAAGCTTTGGAATAGTTAGAAATTATTTAAAATAAATATCCTAATCATAATCTTTTTCTTAATACAAAAATTCCATAACAATCAGAAGATTCATTAAGGTGTTAGTGTGGAGTAGATATTATGCAAGTCATATTTTTGTTCGATTTTCGAAATAAAGAGAGGAATCGAAAGTTCCATAAAAGCGCATGCTTGCGAAATTTAGTGCCAATGAAAATAAGCCTCTTTCGCTTTCAACTGCAGACGAGATATGTTCACGAAGAGTACAGCAAACAAACTGTTTACCAGTAGCTATAGCTTCAGATAAGGAATGCTTCGTAGTCTCCAGATAACTCCATGTATAAAATGCGATCTTTAAAATCATGAATGTGAAAGCAATTATATTATCGCACTCTTGATTTGCGACCGCATTGTTAAACTAAAATAAGAAACAAATAAGCGGTAGCTATTTACTTTACATAAATCAACTACAAGGATTTATTTTACTATTTTGTTTCTTGATTTTATAACATTTTTTCAGTTATATTTCCTTCAATTCATGGATTAGGATGCAGTCATTTCAATTAATTTTTTATAATGCCATTTCTTCAATTATAAGATTAGTATTTATGGTTTTAAGTATATTTATTTCTTAGGGAGTCTATAAGGGAAGAAATAAAAAATTTGCAGGCTGAATAAATATGAAAACAAAAATAAATAAAATGTTCATTGAATTATCTGATCATTTCTTAAGTATCTAAAAAAAACACATGCGCAAGAAAAATTTTATTTATTTCATTTCTGTAGTACTTTATAAAAGCAGTTAATTCATTTAAAATTATGTTTCAAATATCCTTAAATCAAATAAAATGCTGCCGATCAAACAAATTTTATACATATACGCACTGATTCCTTTACTAAATAATTAATGAATATGACGAGCTAATTATTTTTCTCAGTAATTAACATATTAAATAGTAGATTAGTAAACATAGCATTTTTGTGGAAATTTTTATATAAACTTATTTCTTTAAATAATTATATAATAAATTATTAAAACCACACTTCATAAACAATGCGCACATTTAGTGAAACAGTTAATGATCTGTCCGTCTACAGTGAAATTCTTTAATTCTATTTCAATTAATTAATTGTGTTTGAAAAACTTGAAAATTACTCTAAGACCGTTTAGCTGAATGAATCTTTATTTAGAAAAAATATTAATAGTAATTTTAATATTTACCTTCTAAAAGCTTAATATGTAGTATATTACAATTTTTAAACATTTATAAGAGCAAATGTAACGTTTACCATATATCAAAATATAATTTTCGATCCAATTATATCTATTTATTATTGAAAATAATATTATAATACTTGAAATAAAACATATAAATTGAAACGGTGGTTAAAATATTTTAGGTCCTATTCACTTCGTAAGCTAGTAATGACATTTTTTTAGCTTCAAAATATGTAAAATATGTTTTACACATAAATTTTAATTGCATTTTAATTATCAGACTGTTCGCATGTAATTTCGTTTTATTATTTCCAATTTAAGTTGGCTTTTATGAGGTGACAACGTGACAAATTTGTACTGAATTTTAATACTTATGTTTCTAAATTTAAAAGAATCTATTATTTTGATTCCAGCTATGTACATGGCCTCAAATTTATAATTTCAAGGAAATAAAAAATTACTTACGAACTGCCATCTTCTCTGATGCTCCTAGAATAAATAAAAGACAATTAATATTTAAATTTTCTTGGTTACGTGAACTAAAAATAGGAACTACTTTGATATACCCCCCCCCCCAATCGGAAATTTGGCGACTTTTTTTCTCGCTAAATACAAATAATTAATACATAAAAAACTTAAAACACTCAACAAGTGGTACAAAATACAAGAAAATACAAAATTTGGCAACAGGAAAAACCTAAAAGCTGAAAAAAATCTCAATTAGCAACACCAAAATAAGAAACAGCAACCCTAAAAAGTCGGTAGGGATTGCCAGATTTGGCGAGTAATTTTGGGGGGGGGGTATATCAAAGTTGTTCCTTAAAAATATAAGAAAAGTATCAAAATGTTTGTGTAAATATTGTAAAATAAAAAACTCTATATTACTGCAAATTCTTTAATTTATTTCTTCAAAAAAGTCATCAAAAACTTCCGTTTTTCATAACACTTTCTTTATAAAGAATTAAAATTCTCTTTTAGATGTTAGACCTCACGGATAATTGGAAATTCATTGTATCGAGAAGGATATTGGAATTATTAACATTTGATAATAGTAGTAATTTAACGAAAAAATGTACTGTAAATTTTAATACTTATAATAAACGTTTATTTTCCATAGTGATTCACTATGCATTCTAAGCACAGTTTAAAATGTATAAACATAATAAATTCCTTTAAAATATAAAGTACAGATATGTATTATTACTAAAATATTTTAGGCAAATATGAATGTAATTATCTCGCTATTCTAGAATAATTTAAAAAATATAACTCCAGTTTCTATTCCGATAACAGATAAATTGATTCTGTATTTAAAAATGTCATGACTTACATTATATTTTATACGAATAACTTCTATAACTACACATCTCTCTATATTTCAAAGAGAAATTATTATTTATATATTAGGTTGGGGAAAAAGTAATCCATTATTTTTTCGGTAGACGTCTGTAGTGATCGCTATCTCGTGAGGTATCAATCAAACAATTTCAGATTTATGCTCGTTGGAAAGGTGACATTTGACACTAAAATATCCTCTTGCGGTTTTTTGTTTCGTCGATTCCGTTCGGGTATTTTTGATGTTAGAGATGCACCTCGCATGTGGATACAACATCGTCGAAAATGCCTGTAAAATTTCAAAAATGGTCGAAATTAACCGCAAGTCAGCAGTAGTAATGCGCAAGATCTAAAAATCTACATGAAAACTGTTTTAAACCTTTTTACAAAGCGAATCCAAAAGAAGTTACATAAAGTTCACGTGAAAATAATGGATTTCTTTTTCCCCAATTTAATTTTACGAAAATTCTGTTAGTGTCTGTTTAAAATTTCAGAAATATGCTTAGGAAAAATGTCTAAATTTAATATAAGAGAATGCAATTTGAATTTTAAGACTTCAGTATAACATAAATTAATTCTCAAAATCAATATTAATGAGATTTTTAAGTGAAAAAATGCAACGACGAAAAGATATAAATTATTTTTAATATTATATAATAACTAAAGTTTGTTAAATAAACATAATTAATTTTATATAAGTACAACTAATTATATTAATTTAATCAAAATTGATCAAATTACAAGAACCTATAACCTCAATTTTAATATTTACTAAGTAAAGATAAATACTAGACTATTTTTTTGTTTAATTTCACGTTTGCGACATACAATGAATTAAAAACGAAACGTCTTATTTAATTTGATTCACTAGTTTAGAAAGCGAGGTACTCATTATATTTGCATATTAAGTTATTTAAATTATGAATTTCAAAGCGTATTATTTTATGATAATTTACTAATTAAATGTAAATGCTAAAAAATCATACAACCATTTTTAATTTTATTTCAAATTCTTTAACTTATAATTATTCTCAAATAATTATCTATGTCAATTTATTATTATCTATCTCTACGATAATAGTCATCTATATACAAAATAAAAATTATTATTATTAATAATTTAAAACAATGGATATATGACTTTTGTTCTTAAAATAATATGAAGTATTTATTGTGATTATTTGTGTGAGTACTTGTTAAATACTCCTTTAAATTTATATAATATACCATTATTTTTTGTTTCTGACGACAACATAATTTATTGATACATGATATTGTATAATTTCGACACTTTCAAGACTTTCTTTTAAATGAGATATATATATATATATATATATATATATATATATATATATATATATATAAAATGAACGTGTTTTACTCTAGAAATATTTTAAGTTTTTTACTGACTTAAAAGATAATCTCATGTTTTTACAATCACGATTTTTTTCTCGTTCTTTTGATATTATACATATAAGCGATTTTATAAAGATAAATTTATAAAAAAAATAGTAAAGTTTGTACATACAATTTAAAATTTTCTAATATAAGATACTACACAATTTTGCATCATTGATTCACATTTACAGTAAATTTTCATTTTGTAAATGTTCAAACATTTTAAATTATTAATCTTTGCAAATTAAAAAAATATTATTTTATCTAAACTTATACTTTTTGAAACGATTCATTGATAACTTTTTTATAGAATTTAAAGATATCACTCGTTTTTTACTCCAAATATATTAAGTTCAAAGTATGATAGCCTTTAAAATTTAAATCTTTTGGAACTTGTAAATATTTGAAGAGAACTATAGAAATTATTAGGATTTAAATTGGATATAACTAATTTAAGAAAAAAAAAAGCTTCAGAAATTACTATGAATAAGTTAAGATTCTGTGTTATAAGTATTGTTTATTAGAAATATGTTTTGGATCTCTTCATAATCTAGTATATTAGGAATCAAAGAAAAGGAAATACTGCGCAGAAAGTTTTAATAGAACAGCTAGCTACAAGGTAACTATTTACTTTTGTATTCAAGTTCTGTATTTTGGAACACCCGAAGAATATTTACGAGAGTTCTGGAGAAACATTTATTCTTATGTAGAAAATATTTCGAATTCTAGTTTATTCTTGTTGATGTTTTAAAAAAAATGATGTAAGTAGATTTAGCAAGTTATTATAGTTTAAATCTTTATTATATTAGTACTGAGTTTCAGCTGTCATTCCTGGTGACAGGATACAATACTTTTGGTTTAGTGAAATTGCTAAAATTTAAATTTTAATCACTATGAACCACTTTTTAAATTATGATAACATTGATAAACACAATCATACAACGAATTTATTGTACCAGATAATATCACCAGTTTTCGCTTAGACATTGACTTAGAATCACTACTCCAATTTGCTATGACACGAATCAAGCTGTGACAAGGTGACAATTCTACCACTTGACCATGGTGAGATTTGTGATATCGGAGAATTTTAAAATCTTTCATAAATAAAAAATACACTAAAACTTCTGGTTTTCCTTTCAACAGTAAAAGCAGTTTTGGATTTATCGGTTAAATTGCGCTTTAGGTCCCCTTCCTCGCCAACTCGCGAATTTGAAGTGCTTTTTTGCGCATGTTCATTAACTACTCTTTTGTTTTAGCCTTTTCATTGGTCGCTAATTAAGTTTCATTTTGTAATATCGATAAAATTTTTGCCCTGACATCGAGGTTTTTGAAAATGCGCCAAGCAGGAGACCTAAAGCACATTTTAACCGATTTATCTTCTTTTTATTACTTCCTTTGCTATTGACAATAGAACTAGCATGCTATTATACAACAACTTATCTGCTGTCACCACTTACTCCGGACATAATATAGTATGATGTGAAAACTTAAAATGCAGTCCCATAGATGGAAAATATTTTGAGTACTAATCACACACACACTACTTGTTCTCAAAATAAACATATCTAAATATTGATCACGTGATATTAAAAAAAGTATATGGGTTACACAGTTTCTTGCTGGTTGGTTGGGTTTTATGGCGCAAGGTCCAAAATTGACAAGCTGCGCCAAGATAAAATTATATTTTTCATTTATTTATTTATTTATTATTTTTATTTATTTATTTTTTAACCAAGACAACATCACAGTTTCTTGCAGCTTCATATTTATTTATTACTTTATTTTTGGAACAGATTTTGATATTTATTGAAACTAAGGAATACACAAGATTATTTCTTAATTTTAATATAGAATCAAATGAAGAGCATAATGCATATTTTCATCACACAAGCAACATCTATTCAAACTTTTATTCTTGATTTTCAAAGAAAAATATGAAGGTATAAAACTGAATTTAATGCCATGCTTATTATCATCGTATTTTGGAGAGTTATTGATCTAATAATTCTTTCAATTATATTTAATATTGTCAACAACCATTTTTCTTCCTTAAGTAAATTTAAAGCATTTCGATTTTTTTTGATAAGAGAGAGAGTTTCTATTTAATTAAATAGTTATTTATAAATAAAAATGGCAACATTAATTTTGCCTTGATATAAGACAGTCAAAATAATTTAATCTAATCTCCAAAACAAATTACATTTTGTGTGTTAAAATTCATAAAATTGATAGAAATAAACTTACCCATCTTCTTTAGAATTTGTACTTTTTAAGGGCATTAGATCTAACTAGAATGACTGATCTTGAAATAATTTAGATTTAAAGGTGGTTATTAATTAAACGTTTATTAAGAAACTGATTCCTAAACGAAATTCCGTTACGGTAACAGTTTACCGCTTCTTATGAAGTTTTCTAGAGAAAATTCTTTGTGCTGGAAATAGCATATATTTAGAGTAAATGGAATATGCACAATTCAAGGTTTTAGTTTCACCTCGAAATGTTACAAAAGTTCCAATCTGTTTTTGTGCTAGAATTAGTGAAACAAGAACTCCATAAATTTATCCGATAAGCATATCATAAATGGCGTTAGTATCAGGATTATAAAATTCAGCATAAGCTGTTCTTTTCCAGATTACATAATCGACAAAAAAAAAAAAAAAAAAAAAAAAAAGGATGTGATGCAATTTTAACGCAATTCACCATAATGTATTTAAGCAATTTGAAATACTAATAAAATCAATTTTATTTCAACAGAATTTGTTCAGATTTACGATTTTCTACTTACGTTGGACGATAGCTGCAGTGTGAACTAGTGAGATTAATCTGAGGCGCAACCCTGGCGAAGAAATGGAAACGACGCCAAATATAATGCGCTTCACTCCAAATTTCTGCTAATTTCAAGAATAACATCTAACTTTCAACTAATCTGATTATGAATCGATTATTTGAAAAATACCTAAATTCATCTCCATAAGCATATGAAAATAAGTGAAAAAATTAGTTCGTTTGAAATGTAATAAGTTTAAAATCATGGCAAAATAATTTGGACAATTTTTCACATTCTCAACAGTAGTGTGAAATACCATCAAATATAGACGTTTCTAGAAGTAGTCATATAGATTCGTTTTTATCATTGCTTTAAAATACTATCTAAACTGTAATCAGAAACTACGACCTCTGGTAGCAAAAATCAGAAGAAAATTTAAAAATGCGTGTGACCTTATGTTGTGCACATTGCTTGCTTACGTACGTAAGCAAATACTTTCTGTATTTTCCATTTTTCTTAGTTTTCTACGATATCATTTGTTGATTATAGAATAATAATAACTTTGCATTAAAAAAATTTACAGTTAAGTGTAAATATATTTAACACTACCTATACTCGAATATAAATGCTTTTAATTGATTATTTAACTCTAATACAAGAGATTCCTTGATAAGATCTTTGCAATAAACATCACTTCTAATTTAATAAGAATCATGACTATAAACACAGATATCTAATGCGATGTAAAACTGAAGGTCAAGTACCTTCTATCAATGAATATGTAATTTTTCTTCAGTGTTGTTGAAATTATCTAATTTGAGAGCAAAGATTACATGTTCATCCTTTTTGCTCTCATATAAAATAATTTATTGATGATTGTTACATAGTGACATAAACTCTCGTAAGAATATCAAAATCAAGCATTGTTGATCAGTATATGGAATGATGACTACCTTCTCATTTTTTTTTCAGCGAAGTAATGAAGCATCGGAAACCGCTTGGTTGAAGAATCAAAATTTTAATTACAGCTTCTTCAGTACAATCATTTACCATCGTGTTGATTGAACTTATATACGTAAATGATAAATCAGTTTAATATTTTTCTTCTGGTACTGATATCGTGGTAGGAGAGTGAGAATCTATAAAAGTCAAAGATGCTGACTTATAGTCAAAGCTTCCGGAGCATGGATTGATGGGAGAATATAATGATCTCTCTTGATGCGATCATAGATCAGAGTGTTTTCAGATCTTATACTGGTATTGATGTTCAGTTAAATGAATGAGAATTTATAAATAACAAGTTTGTCACACAATAAATGTTGATCGTGTATAATTAAAAGACAGTTGGATGTGTTTTGTTTATTACAACCAACTTCTGACATCAGCAGAAATAGACAATCCAAATCTCAATTATTAAAATAATATAGAATCAATGTTTAATTGAATGTCTTAGCACATCAAATATTCTTAGAAAGTAATGTCCTCATTCTAGAATAATTTTTATAGGGAAAATCACCAATTAAAATTCTAATCTCATTATTTAATTATAGTTCGAAGTTTAACATGGTTAACAAAATAGACAATTGCTAAATTTAGCATCTTTGATCAATGGAAAGAGGTTATCGGAAGTTTAATAATCATAAGTAATAATAATTATTATTTAACTTAGCTTTGTATGATGAAAACATGCAAAGTAATACATATCACAGGAGTTTGTAAAAATAAAACAATATTAGGACAGATATAGTGTGGACGGATATAGAAAAACTAATGTTTAAAAATTAGCTTTGAAAGATGTCGCGTAAGTTGTTTTATAGCCGTTGTCATTAGAAAGTTGATAGAAATGTAAAAATTTCTGTTAAAAAACAAAACACAAAATCTTAAATTAAGGCTTTTTTCAAGTGTTTGAAGCTTTACCTCTATGATTTTTGATAGGATCCAATCAATAATTTCTTTTGTTTCTCATGAATGTTTTAAGAATAGTTTCCCAATACCACGATATCATTCTCAAATGGCTATCAAAAATTCCATCAACTTGATACAATTTTGTTCAGCGAGAATCTGGATGTTTCGTCAGCATTAAAGCGATAATCTCTTCTTTATCAGCGCTTAGTCAACGATAATCTCGTCTTTATCAGCACCTAGTCAATCTCATTGATCTCTGTAACAATTTTGCTCTGTATTTCTAAGTGTGTGGCCTTGTTATCGATAAGTGGTCCTGCTTCCTATTTTTACATCATACTTCGAAGAAAAAATTAAACTTTTTAAATAAAGAGAAAAAGCAATCAAAATTACTGACTAAGTACAAAGTAATAGTAAAAATTAGCAGTTTAAATTCAAATCAGTTATTTTAAATTGGATATCGGGAACTAAAATTAAAGTTGAAGTTATTAAAATATTACTGAGAGGTAATCTTATTTTTGCGGTAAATACTTATGAAATTTTTAAAACCTGTATGAAACCATTGATTCCAAATATAAAAAGTCATTAGAATCGCAAAATATGCAGAAATAAATTTAACATATCAATCTCCAAGATTTTATTAAATTATAAGCAAATATAAAAAAATGGATTTTTGTAAACATACTGTAAGAAGAGATTTCACAAAATTTCTTGGAAGCAAATATGGATGAAAGAATGGACAATTTGTAAAATACCATTCTGTTATTTCCATCACAAAATCCTCTTTATGTTTTCGGTTCCAGTGCAAATAGATATTTGAAATTAAGTAGAATTTTGTTATTCGAGTATCATTGAATGATTAAAAACATTTAATGATAGTCGGACATAGGAAATCCGCTAACTTCGTTGTAACTATAAACCATTGATTCTTCACTTCTCAAAGTGTGATCTGTGGAACTCTGAACTTCATGAGAGACTATAAAGGATTCAAGAGATTATTTAAGTTTTGATCAAATTAACTTTGACTGTGAGAGGGAACAATTTTAGGTATTTTTAAATGCTGGTTCTTGAGAAATGCTTTTGATGGAGTTCAGGAAAATTATGTCTCGTGTAGAAGGTACAACCCAGAATTATACCGATATCTAAAGACGCAAATACTGTAGTATAAATTAAAGAAAATCTACTTCAAGTTAATTAGTTACGCGTTTGACAATTACATACAATGCGTATGGTATCTTTCTCATCTAGACTAATTCATACAAGGAATAGAAGAGCTTAATTTTGATTCGTTAAAAGTGTCCCGTGACAAAAAAAAAAATGGTTTAAAATCACTGGTCGAATCGACTGGTTCTAATTTTAATAGAAGTCATTTATTCCTTTAAATTTTCAATTTGAATATTAAAATGAACAGTGTGAGAATTAAAATATGAATATATAAAGCAGAATTACGATTACGTTTCTGCATAACTCTTTCTCTTAGAAGAAAAAATAGTAAAATATGGTTTTCTTAATGGAAGGGCGGTACCTAGGATGGAAACGAGGTGACCGCCCAAGGTAGCAACTCGCCAATGACACAAAAAATGGCGAATCGTTTGCACACTTCATGGAACAAAAATATGTTATGTGTAAAAGGGAAGTAAACTTCATGTTTGTGTGCTTCCGCCCTGAGATGAAAAATATGCGAAGTCAGTTCTGTTAACAATTCATTAATGATAGGAGGTTACTATGGAAACCGACGTTGGAAACTGATTTAATCCAATAAGAAAAAGTTCTGAGCCATAGTCTTTATGTGTAGATCTTCATTCTAAAATCGAGTTAAAGGTCGAATGAACATCTTGAATGGTTTATTTTTAAAACATGTGGGTTATATAAAAATATTGTTTTTTCAATATTTCTCTATAAACCATACATATAAAATTTTAAAAATAAAACCATTAAATATACTAAATTTTCTATTTAACATAAGAAACGCAGCTTTTAAAATTAAAAGGAATAAAATTCCTTGACATTTGGCTTACTCTACCAAAAATGATAGTGCAAAGTGTAATAAAATGTCAACCAAATAAAATCTAATGGTGTTCAAGTGTTGTATTTATTGGTAAGTATTCACCTAATTTCTTTGTACGAGAAAATTAATAATATTCATGAACAGTTTTGAATGCTTATCGAACAAAAATGATTCTCATTTTTCTTTGCACACATTTTATATCGGAAAAAATATTTTTCTGCTAGAATTATTGTTGCATGTTTGGGAGATTTTTTTCGCATTATTAAAAAATAAGCTAAAACTTTTCCCTTTATTTTAAATCCTTTTATTAACGAACTCTGAAGAGGGAAGATATTTCAATATTTTTATTGCACTAATTAAATTATAAATTCAAAGATAACGCTATCATATTAAAGTTTTGGTTGTGCTGACAAATTTATTAGTTTTTTGCTCTTCATTTATCAAGATTAATTTAACTTAAAGAGAAATTAATTTTTGTTGTCAACTGACAGTACAATATTTTTGTTTAGTCTACCTTCCTCTAATTCAACCTATTTAAATTATAAAAATAATGATCAAACACGTATATATTAAAAAACTAAAATCAATAAATTTCTTAAGTTAAATAATTAAAACTAATAAAAGTCTATTACATTTGATACGATACTCTTTATTGAAGTGGAATTTTACAAGTATTCAAAAAACGATGCTGGCATCCTCTTTTAGTTCAAAATTCTAAGCAGTATCAATAGAAAGACAAGATTCTATCAATATAGCGTGTCTAGAAAATGATAATGTGTGTATGTGCACTATAAATTAAAAATAGAATGAAGAGTTGAATAGAAGGACAGAAATATAGAATAAAAAAAGGATTTTATTTATGAATAGATAATAAAATGCGGAAAAGAAAAGAAAATTTGAAGGAAACAAGCTGCAAGTAAACCTTAGCATTATTGCAGGGTATATTTTTATATTTATCCCTAAAAGTAATAAAATATATTTTTTAATGGATACTATAAAAATATTCAAAGAGAATATGATTTGAAGTGTATTTACTTCTTAGAAAAACGATAGTGACATCTGAATAATAACTCACGTAACCTTTTTCCTTAATAAGGATTTGATAGCGAAATGGTAAAAGAGACATAACACCGGAAATCGCGAGATTCAAACGAGAAAGAATATAGCGGAAATTGTAAAAACAACTTTTATAAATTTCGGGAATCTTATTTAGATAAATTTTTTTTTTATAAAAGCTTGAAGGTAAAAGCAAGGTAATGATAGTTTTTAAGTTTATTAATTAAAATTAGATTCAAAGTATTATCTACTTTTAGAATACGCTGAAAGTAATAAACAGTCACCCTAATCTAAAGATTCTTATAAATGTAAAAAGTCAATCATGATCGAGGGTAGGAAACAAAGTGTAAGATAATTTAAAACGAAATAAAATAAATCAGATACTTTTATTCTGTACTAAAGCTTTCCTATGAAACGTAAAAAATATTTTAATAGTTCATAGAATAATTTAAAAGCAATGAATTTA
>JAPDSC010037944.1:0-10780 GCA_026290005.1 Latrodectus geometricus
AGAAGCAAAATTTTGATTCGACTACTAAATTAGAAGATTCGAAAACAGAGTGTAGCCTATTGTTACTCCTCGAAATAATTACAATCAGCATATAGTTCCTTCTGTCAACGTGACTTCACTTGGGCAATGCCTTTGCGGAAAACTCGGGAATTTCGGACAGTAAAAAGTAATATACTCAAGTCTGCTTCATTGATGAAAATTTTTTCCCGAAGCTGATTGTCAAGGGAATAGAAGAAGTGGTAATCGATGATGTAAGGTCAAGTGAGTAAGGAGAATGGAAAAAGTTTCTCAACCAAGTTGATGTTTGTTTGGGAAACTTTGTGCAATTCTCTTTACTCACTGGGCCACCTGCGACATGTGGCCTCGCACTATTTGCCAAGAACAGTACATCTTTGCAATTAACCAGTGTTGGCACTTTCTGTTGCATTGCCTGTTGCACATGTTCTAATTGCTGCGAGTACAGTGACCGTTTAGACCATTGGTAGCAAATCATAATTGCAAAAAACAACTTGATGAATAGTCTACCAGACACAATCTTGTGTGGGTGCATAGGTAATCTTGCGCTTTACAGGATAGTATCCTGTGGTAACAATCAATCTCTGGAATGCTTGGTAGTGTCATACAGGACTCACTTTCCGTCACTGGTCAGGACTCGATTGAATATTTATGAGCTACGGGGGCGATAAATCAATGATAAACGGCTGCCACTCGTTGTTGCTTATGGACTTCCAACTACGTGTCAGGAGCCCACTTTCTCAGCCAGTACATCTTATCCAAGCTGTGCAGGGGAAGTCTAACCGTTCAACCTTCACCACACATTTGACTACTATCCTCCTTAATAGCCGCCTGCAGGATTTCGTCATCCAAGGTCTACTGCAAGCTTCATCATAGATGGACAATTCTTTAGACCTGATTTTGTGAAACTAATGCCTTGCCGTACATTCATTCACAGCACTATCCCCAAAAGCTTGACATATTCGGCGACTTAATACAGCAACTGATAAACCCACTTTGAAGTCGTAAAGCAAACACAACATGTTCCTTCAACACATCCATTTCTCTTCGCTACTGCGCGAGTTACGATGTGATGAATGTGCGCGGTGGACATGCTTTTATAATGATTGATATTACTACTTTCGACTGATCGCTGTCTTAACTACGTCATAAAGTAATATGCATACTTATTCTTGCTTCATTCAATGGCAACGTAAAAACGGCAAGAACTTTCTTGCTTACCTTGTATTTCCCTACTTAAAACTAGCTTTATTAATTGCAACTGTTTATCCCGGCGAGTTGACGAATAGACTGGTGTAGTTGATAAAGCTTAGTTAGCCGTTTTTGTAAGAATGTCTTTTAATAATTTTGAAATAAAAGAAGGGCTGATAAAGAATATATCGTAAATAGGGCCCACTATAAAGTAGGACATATTTTTAGTAGCTGAAGATTTATCAACATATACTCTGAAAATATTCTCATCAATGAGTTGGTGCAACTAATGTAGCACCTGCGACGGTAGGAAGTGAGTAGAGCCTTATATCGTATAAACGAAAACTTTACGATACAAAGCTATGAATATTTATGATCCAGTTAGAAGGTTAGAAACAACAACATGTAAATATTTCTCAAATTTTTATTCATCATTCAAAGATTTCTTAATAATAGTAATTCATAAAATATTAGTGTGTCGGAAGTATAATATTTAAATTTATATGCTTGTCCTTTATTATTACTCCTGTTTAGAATCCTAACCAATAACGTAAACTACAATCTAAAAACTCACCAAGGGGTGATACCTGACACGCTGGGGAGAAGAGATTATTCCGGTGTATCGGTTAAACATTTTAAGAAATCTCCCAGGCCTAGGTATAATTCATGTCTGATATAAGTACAAAGAGGTTTACCTCTGTAAACACACATTTATTTGGAAGGCTGCAACTTTTATGTTTTTTCCATTGTAACCTGTTAACTGCGGCAACTGTGCCCAAGAAGTTTATCTGGCAAATGGTAGTACGCAGTGAATGTTTAAAAAATAATCCTGAGGGCTGTGCCATATTTACAATTACATCAGGTGAAAAATGCTTAATCAATGGCACCTTTTCAGGTTTTGCTATAAAGAATTTCTTGTTCAACAGAAACTTTTGCATCAAAGCCCATAGATATACGGATAGTTAATGCTAAAAGCGACGATTGTTCTAGTTATTCATTTTTTAAGATCGATATTTTCGAACTACCTAAGACACAATAACTTGCTATTTTCAGAATAATATATTTGTCCAATAAATTTCATTTTACGTTTTTTTTTTTTTTTTTTTTTTTTTTTTTTTGTAGAAATTTTAATAGTACAATTAGTACAATCATGAACTTTAATTTGAAAGTACATAATGAGTCAAGATCATTAATATGAAATCTACATTTTCTCAAAGAGAAATTCCTCTTTCTTGAAGACAAAATGTAACTCATTTTATAATCAACATTCTAATTATGATGAATGACTACTTAGTTAAAGTTGAATATAAAAGTTTCTATCTTGAAATTTAAGTTTCTATTAATCAAAAAGAAAACTTATATCCGAGTCTTAATTTTATATATTATTTATATGCATTATTTATATACTGATAATATTATCAGGAACTACAGACTTCAGAAATAAAATCTATCATCATTTAAAAATTAATAAAATAGTAATGACATGTTTGACATATGACAAATAGAATAACATGTTTACCTATTAAAAATGTAAACATTTTTGTCAAATTTAGATATCAAAAATATTCTAAGAATATTTTCTATAGTTAGAAAATCTTGAATAAAAATTGCAACACAGACTATAATATTTGTGACAATTACCTAAATTCAAATTTTAATTATTATAAACATCTTACTGCAGTAGATCATAATTTTTTTAAAAAGATTTATTCCTTCATTTCTTGTACTAAATCTAAATTTTAAAGCAAATTCAACTCCAAATATTAAGAAATTCCAAAAAATTTTCGAAATTTATGTTCTTATAATGAATATTAGAAGAAAACTTTATATACCTATAGAAAACTTTTTGAATAACGAAATATCACAAACAAAGAATTTAAGTCAAAATTAATGATTCCGGCCAGCAAAGCAAAAATCGATTAATAAAGATTGCTGAAACATAAAAAATATTTACCGTCATTACAACTGACAAATCCAGTAATAATTTTGCCTTTATTTGTAAGTTTTATTATAATGGATTAATTTTAAGAGAACTTAAACATTATTCTGATAAAATTAAGCTAACAAGTAAAATCATAGAAAATAAAAAAAAATCTTTATAAAATAATTAAATTAAATATCCTTCAAAAAATGGTTTACTTTTCTTTTTCTCTATCTTTTTTAAATTCCTTAAAAAAAAAAAAAAACGCTGTTAAATTCAGATGTATTACCAGTGAATTTAGAAGTTCTATGAAAATTTGGAGAATATATTTTCAAATCATTCCAAATGAAATTTTAAGAAAAATTAAAAATGAAAATATAATTTATGATATCTGGATAATTAAAAATAGCCAACAAATAATAAATAATCTAAAAATCTTTAGTATCTATAAACAGTTATGATTTTGAGAACATTTCCACCAATTTATCTTCTAATAATATCTTTAGAGAGAATATGAAGATATTCAATGTAATTGATATTTCAGATATTATAAAAAAGAGAGGAATAGATCTGCTTAATTAGTTTTAATAACAATTACATCCAATCCCAGAATATAATTTAAAGAGGAAAACAAAAAATGAAATTCCTATGTGGGAATTAGTTTCATCACTACAGTGTTCAATTTATTCCTTTTCTTGAAAGAGTTTCCATTTATTAAATTTACTCGAATAATAACTTAAATTTTAACAATCAAAAATTTATACGATACATTGATGATCTCTTTAATGTTAAAAACTTGAAAAATTATGGCAAAGAAATCTAGCCTTCGTCTTTAATCATCCAAACAAATGTTTTTGAATCCTTTTTAGGCTTAAAAATAAAAATGGACGATTTTCCTTTCTCTAACCAGCTTTCAGATAAACGAGACATTTTAAACATTTAAATTCTAAAATATTGTAGTTGAAATCTAATACCACCAAAAAATAATTTTTGCAATTTTTTTGAACGAACAAGGCTCCATAGAATTAAATTTAATTTTGATGCATCTTTTAATAATTTGAAACTTGTTCATATTCACGAAAAAATATTCTCATTTGTTCCGAATTTTTCGATAAAATTCAATAGTATGTGATATTCTTTTAAGTGAATATATGTTAATGTGATATTTATCATAAGCCAATGTCAAGAGGTATTTATTTTTAATCAATATTTCTTCAAGTAGTATCTAGTAGCATGTTAATATATAGAATAGTAGGAACTAATATATCACATCAAAAGTTTGAGAAATGTTGAAGGCTGCATATTAATTAAATTTCCTTCGTTGAAATGATATAACTGTCATTCGATTGCATATGGTGAAATTATCTAAAGCTACCCATGAATTCCTAAACTATTTAAAATAATTAAGGCATTTAAATGTTTTGAAATTACTTATGACTTGATAAATATATTTATTTAACAAAACCATAAAAAAATAACTGCAAACAACTCACAAATCACGATGGAATTTATTTAAGATTTGAATGGGATAAAGCATGGAATATTTTATATTCATTCCAATAAATAATACTAACACCGCAGAGCTTAGTATTTATATTTAAAACATCATAACTTAGATAAAAGTAAGAATAATAAAACCAAATAATTTCAATCACAGAAATTGTGAATGCTGTTTATACATTTACACAATATAAAACTGACTAGAGTTAATTCTTTTAACCGTTTAAGAATGCTAAACATCAAAAATTCACTTTTTACTGAAAAGTTATTTCTTGAATTTTGAAACTGAGACTTTATCAACAACAAAACTTCTCAATAATGCTGAATTTAATATAGTTCCTACACATTAAGTGTCAAGTTAATGATGTATTCTATGCAAGAGAATTCGTTCATGGCTTTGTAATGTTTCTTACTTCTCATGTGGAGCTTGGATGAAGATTTATCATCAAAACTTCGAGAGCACAGCTGACACCAAAAAATGCCATTCTTTCTTAAATGAACTTGTTTTAGGATTTTCTTAATCCTCTCACGATTTGCTTCCTTGTTTTCACTGCAGCATGTGTTTTTTGAGTGCTGGCTGCTTGCAGATGCTCCAGTAGAGGCTCGATTCCAGTTGCTGTGATACCACAGTCCTCGCATTGGAGAGATTCCCCTTGACTCAATCTTCTGTTCTCAACCTGTTTCTGCAGCTCAAACACAGTTAAATGCCACAACTGTCGATTTTCAGGATGATTCACTCTCTGAGTATGAAATCTAGTAGCTAAGTGAGAGGCTAAGGGTATAGGCCCATTGAAGTTCAAACTGCACACAAAACACTGCCAATTGGCATCCTTATTTGTGGATAACTTCTTTTTTCTGGATCCTAAAATTTAACGAAAGATTAAATAATAATTCTGTAAAAAATATAATATGGAAGTAGATTTTAGGAATTGAGATAAATTTAACATATTATCTTACAAGTAAAATAGAAAAAATATCGTATCTATATATGTATTAAAAATTGAAATTACTATTAAAACACACTGTCTCATGGTTATAAGAACAGCTATGAATTTCCAATATGTCTGTAAACAGTTAATTAAATCACATTTAAAATTACAACAGTAAAATTTTGATACATTTTCAATGGAAACTTAAAATATACGTAAATAAAGCAAATAAGCAAGCAATATGATAGTCTACCATTTTAAAGACAAAGAGAATATTCAAATGCTTAAAGAACATGTTAAAAATAATTAACAATCTTTTGACCTACTTTTTCTTTTTATACATTACAGTATTCTGTTTGGCAGACCTTTTAATGAGTTTTTTAATTAAATCTGACTTATTCTATTTATCATAATAGAGTTAATAAGATCTTCTAAAATCGAATATATTGCTTTTCATTACTTTAAATTTTTCTTACGAGTAGTCCTCAGATACTTTAATTCCATTTAAATCATGAGAAGTCGATACTGAGTTCCAAACATTTACTTCAATTTGTTCAAACCAATTTTTTTAAACCATTGTGACAGGGAGAAATACCTTATCTTGCAGAAATATGAACTTTGCACCTTCTAAAAGATAAATAAGAAGTACTGTTCTAACACTTCTTTATACATCAGTATTCATATTTTTTTCGATTAGTAGAGAGAGAGAATACTAATTCCTAATACTAATTCGATTAGTAGAGAGAGAGAATACTTATCTTGAATTTTTATTATAATCTCTTTTTCATTTTATTATTTTTTTTTTCTTTTACATTCATGAAATTCTTATTTATACTTGCAACCTGTTTTCCTAATGTATTTTCAACTCTTTGATTTCTTTCTCTTTCCAAACGTAATTTAAATTGGTAAAATTTTAATACGTTGATTCCACATTTTAATGTTTACAAATTTGTTTAACTCAGTTCCACTTGACATGTTTTTAAAAGTAATTCAAAGATGAGGAAAAAATTGTCAAAATAAATTAAAACGATATTCTTAGAAGAAGAAACTTAAATCTGCTGAAAAGTGAGTAATGCTTTTTGGAAGCTTTGATAAAAAATTATAATATCCTTATATTTATGGTCCAAAATGCAAGACCAATATTTAGAAAAAATTTAATTATTTAATTACGATGTATCAAGAAACATATAAATATTTTAAAAGTAAGCACACAATTCTAGATAAAAATCAACAGTGTTTATATAATACATCGTTTGTTTTTAAAGAAATCTTTTCCTTTATATTTATTAATTGCAGTGTAAAATATAACAAGAGACAGGAAATACAAAAGAGGATTGAGAGGCATATTTACCTTTCACTAGTTGATATTATCAACAAAAATCTTTCACACTTATCTGATAGTAGGACAATAAATGATGTTACAATCATATAGATACTAACTACAAAAGTATTTAATTAAAATTGATCAAAGTAGCTGATATTTAAATCTAATGTAAAACGTTTTTATGATCGCACTTCTACAAGCTGCATATTTTTAACTGTATGCATTTTAGGATTAATTTAATAAATAAATAAAAAAAAATCTTCTAGAGTGCATTGATCCAGATTGAATAAACCAACATGTTTACACAGCCACTTAAAAGTTTACGCTTATGATTTATTATTTTGGAATGAAATAAAATTTGAAATAAAAATTTGACATTTGGGGGGGGGGGGCATAAACTATTGCTAATAAATTATGTAATAAGATATCATAAATGGAACACATAAAACATGCATTAAAACATTTAAATAAGAATAAAAAAATAAACATTAAAACAAAGTAGAAAATTAAAAGGAAAAATAAATTAGGAATATCAAGAACATCAGAAATCAGACACGATTTAAAAGCGCGCCAAAATCCAAAAAAGAAGTGAAAAAAATAAGAAACGTTTCTTACTAAATCTCTTTCCTCTTCCAGCAAGCCTCGTATGCGTAACTTTCGCCATCGTTGCAAGATCGATCTGAAGCAAAGGAGATGAAATTTCACCCTCACAAAACAACCGAAACTAAAACTAATGGCCAAAAATTTCAGTTTTGTTTACAGTTGATAAATCTCCTCCCGAAACGGAAAGTTTCGCTATCCATATCGGGAGGAGTCTTTACGAGAGATAAGAGATAAGATTTGGACATAAAGGGAAATTATTCTTTTCCTCCTCCAGATTATAATTATAAGTTTTTTTAAATTTATTTTTTATATTATTAAACACATAACTTTAATTTTTTTTTCGGAACACATATTGGCAAATTTAAATTTATTGATTTAAACGCACTTTTCAACACTAATTACCATCGAATACGGAAGTAATGATTAATAGTAATAGACATTTCTTTTCGAATATTTATTCAGTGACTTATGTATTATTTAATAATTATTCAGTGACTTATGTATTCAGTGACTTATGTATTTCACCTTTGAACAGCAGTCACCTTTTAAATAACAAAAGACAGACATTGCTTCTGCTTACTACATGCACGGGCATCGAAGTAAATGCTTAGGAGTTTTTCTGTTTTTTTTTTTTTTTTTCTTCCCCTCTTGTGATACGGATATGCTCTTAACTGATTATGAAAAGTCCACCTTAAATATAATTTAATCAATGCACATTAAAAAATATCTGACAACAGCCTTAGATTGTTAGGTTATTGATTGAGAGAAATCATAAGTGCCAAAGTAGTGCTAACACAAGGGTATGGTCATACCTTGAACGAATAGTAAGACAGTTTTTGGGTGGGGAAGGTCTTGCGTTCGATCACCGCAACTTCATGAAAAAGGAGATTATTGTAGTATTTTTTCTTTCTGTGTGCATATTTGTTGAGATTAAGGTTAAGAATTTTTCAGTTTTCTTCCTTCTGAAACTTGAATATTGCCCACTATGTAGGAAAATTCGTCCTAGAAAGCAAAAGCGCGCTGAATGTTTAAATTGCTTAAAAATCCCTATGTGTTGATAACATTGATAGTAAAATTTATTCACGTTGGTTTTGTCTTGCCAATAATTAAAAGTACTGTTAGGACTCAAACATTTTGACAGAATATGAAAGATTTCACATTCATTCACTTAACTTTCCATGGTTCTCTATTTTGGCATATTAATGCATTTTATAGTATAGAAAAATTTGAACTTAGTACGTATCAGTCAATAGTTAAAGGTAAATCTCTTTATCCAAAAAAAAAAAAAAAAAAAAAAAAAAAAAAAACCCATTAAAGTATTTATTGCAAAGTTCACTTAACCAACCACAGAATTTGTAGATGTTTGAAGACAACTTTAATCAAAATTTGAATGAGTGTATGATGAATGTCTCTTTAAATCTTTAAAGAGTCATTTCTGTTAAGCGAATAATATAAAAAAATATTTGCTGAAATTTAAAGCGATTATTGATGCTATTTAAATTCTAAGAATACTTTAAATAATTATTTTGAAAATACGAAATTATTTATTTGTTTAAAAGAACCCAAATAAATATTAGAAATATTTTGTCAACATCAACAAATAAATTAGCATAACAAATAAGTACCATTTATCCTTCAAATTGGACCACTATAATAAGTAAATTATAACTGTGTTGAATAGAAGTATCCTTACATTATGAAAACATGCCTTTTTTTTTTTTTTGGCAATGAAACACAATATAAATTTAAAAATCAAAGTGATTAGAAGTCAACCAACTTGTTGTTTTCTTGATAAGAGTCGGTTTTAATTGAATGTAAAATACAAATCTTTCAAAAATACATATCAAGTTTATACTTAATAATGATTCTGCAAGAAAGATAAATTAAAAAACATTTGTCAAAACACCACAGTAGATTCCCTATAAATAAAGAAATAAATCCTCCTCCGAGATGCCTAGATATTATTTAAGCGTTAACCATTACGAAATTCCTTTATGTAGAGACAACAAACTGCAAAATCAAAAATATGCTGGTGGAAAAAATTAGAGTACTAAGTATACAATATGTGCAAGTTAACAATTCGTCTTTAGCACTTAATTTAATAACAATTTTTTTTAAAAATAAATTTTAATATTTAAATAAAAGGAGGGCGAAATGAAAGAGTCATTCCTTCGAGAACAAAAAAGCATTGTATAGACTTCGGAAATTAAAATCATGCAACTTTTTAGTATTGAAAAGAAGTTTAATTAGCTAATAGTACTGAAATGACGATCAAAGAAGAATAACTTGAACCAATAAGTCAATAAAGGATATGTTAAGAAACAAGGATTGATCACATATATAGGCAACTATTATTTTCTAAATTAGAACAAATCATCTGTTCAGATGTCTGAAGTGCTGGATTTAATCGTTCGCAGGTATGATACTCATGCATATGCCATTGCAATTGGACCTCAATTAGGGATAACACAAGAATTCTTGTGTTTTGTGTGGAAAAATTTCAAAACTCTGAATAATTGATTTCTTTCGGTAATATGCTTGTAAAAGAGAATCTTGAAGTAATTAAATTAGAGGATATCGAGATGATTAAATGAGTATTTTCATTCATGTTTTATTGAAGGCATAATTTTTTCTAAATGGAACTTTCAAACAAGATTTTTACATGTTAAAGTGCAAAGTTTAAGGATGAATGATTTCAAAAAATATTATTGATCATAGAGACACTCTTAAGATGTAACTCCATTAAACGAAAAACTATTGCGAGAATTATCGTATTACGTGTATTTCCACCATTCGTCTCTTTCTTCAATCACAAAAATCTTTTTTTAATATTTTATAAATGGCAAGAATGGGAAAACAGAACGTGTTTCATGCATTTAAATATTTGAAACTGGAATGAAAAATTGATGTTCATAAACAAGAGAATATTCCGGTGTATCGGTTAAACATTTAAGTGATCTGCCAAGCCTAGATATAACTCATATCTGATATTAGTACAAGGAAGTTTACCAATGTATACACACATCTATATGGAAGGCTGCTACTTTCCTGTTTTTTGCTTTGTAACCAGTTAAATGCGGAATCTGTGCACAAGAAGTTTATCTGGCAAATGGCAATACGCAGTGAATGTTTAAAAAATACTTTAATCCGGAATACTGTGCCATACTTACAATTACACCAGATGAAAAATGCTTAAACAATGGCTTACTTTTGATGGTTTACTATAAAGAAATTTAAATAAAATATCTGCAGCTTGAAAAATCTCATAAATCACTCAGAGCAATTGAAGACGTAATT
>JAPDSC010037950.1:0-18450 GCA_026290005.1 Latrodectus geometricus
ACCAGACCTCGAAGCCCGATTTTCGATTTTTGAATTAGAAAAATTTTAAAAAAATTATTTATAAAACTTCTTCTCGAGATCGCTGCTCGCCGATAGCTGATTCCTGGGTTGTACCAGCTCCTTTTGAGAAACAATTCTGGCGACCATCTTTTGGAAAATTTTCCGTTTAAAATATTTAGGATATATTGTTCCTTTTTATCGACAGGGAATGTTGTGTGTGGGGGGGGGAAGAGAGAGAGACAGTCTACGTGTCCTACACTACTATTCCTGCGCTATTCACTTATCTGCATTTTCTAAATGCACGGGCAACGCCGGCGGGTACAGCTAGTAACATATAGAAAAGGACAACATAACTTTATTTTTTATTTCTATTTATGTTAATTTCGATTCATTAAATAATGGAATAAAAAGGAAACAGTATGAGAATAGTAAATAAGCCTAAATTGACGAAAAAAGCTTTGGTTACAAGAAGTTACTTTATTAGAATGTGAGGTAAATGTTTTTCAACCAAAGAACCTGTTTCCTGGGTAAAAATATTTTGACCTAGCATTTATTTTATTATGGTGAGTGCAAAATTAGGACAATTTAATATCGGAGAATTTCGTTTTCATCAAAGTACTTCCAAGAAGTACAGAATATTACAAAGACGTACTCACTCTAGTATGTTTGTTCGATTATTATCATTTCCTTTTGTGCTACAGAAGCAAAAAACACGAATTTATTGATTAACAAATTTTAATTTAAAGATAATTACATATATTCTATATACATATGAAGAAAATTTATTTCAAATTTATGGAAGAAAATGTAAGAAACTAGATTTCTAATTATAAAAATTTTTTAATTAATTTCAGAATCTTATAATTTTAACGAAAAAAATTCTGTTACTATTCGCAGTATAATTTTGTAAGTATTCTCACTGTTACAAGAATAGAAGAAAATTGCTTTCTTATTTAATAATGAAAAGAATTATGTAACTAAAAAGGCAAACCATTTTTTTAAAAAATAGCGATTCTTAATTGAAATTTGACATATGAAGTAAAAAGCAATCTTCTCTGTTTATTTTAGTTATAATTAATTATTTATTCTTTTAAAATTGGAATATTTTTCATAGAAAGAAATGAGAACAGGACAACTTAACTTTAGGAATTCCTATATATTTCATAAATACAAGAATAAAATAATTATATAAATAGTAACTGGAGCAAATGTCATAGCTTTATATTATTTTTATTTTTTTAGTTTTATTAGCTTTGAAAATATAATTTTACTTATAATTCAATTAATGTAATTTCCGTTTTATCTGAATTATATCTAATGTAATAAAAACAAAAATGCATCAATTTAGATCAATTTATTTTTGGAAAGGTCAGTGTTTCATAGTTTTTTTTAAATCAAATTTAAAGTGTGTTCCTAATTAAAAAATAGGATGCTCTCTATTTTGCCGACGTATCATAAATATTTTACATTTCAGAGACATAAATCTTATCTTAAAAACCGTACATCGAATGGTATATATTAAAATAAAATTGACATTTCTTTTCAATTTTATTTTGCGAACATAATTTCCGATTAAGTTTCGTTTTGCTGATGAGTTTGTGACTACAGGATTTACTTTTCATCGGACTTTTATTACTAAAAATAATGAAATTGAATGATGTAGTCCTTTTTCATTGCCATTATCTTTTCTTATATTAAATCCATTTTATATGAGGTTCCAAAAATTAGACTATTATTATATCTTGCATCTAAATCCGGCACCTATTAGAGATTATAGTTATGCAATTAATGACTAAAAACTAATTGATGCTTTCATATCATAAATATTTAAAAAGTTGTATTTTATAATGGTTCTTTATTTTTCATGGACATATTTACCAAAAATGCCTGCATCATTCAGACTTATCGAAAAATTAAAAATTAAAAGAAATAAATTTTGTGTATAAATTATACACTTTTTCACACAGAAGTTTCGTTTTATATTTTTCTCCTTCAATAAAATGTAATAAACAAACATGTTTTTATGTCATCATTTATGAATACTGTGTGTCGCATTTTTGCTTATTTTTTAAAGTATGCAATAATAATTAAATGTTTAAATGTAATTTTATTCTTTACATTCATTGACCCTTAAAGTGATTTAACCAACTATCACATAATTTCGTCACTAAAATCAAATTCTATAACAATTGTAAAATTGTCGAGGTAAATTAGAGTTTCCCCTGAGATTATATTACATTTAAAAACATTTCTATTCATAATGTTTTAAGAATATTTTCAATCATTTGATAAAATAGCTTTTATTACGAAATACATTAATATGCAAAACCTACGCAAGAAATGTTTTTTTTTTCCTCTCTTTTTCTTACCATAACTCCTAAAAAAATCATCTTAGAGACATAGAACTCAAAAGAATCCACACATGTTCTATGGGATTTAAATCAAGAGAGTACGCTGGACAATCTATTCGAATGATGTCTTCCCTTTCTGTAGCTGCTGAACAACAGGAGTGGCCGTGAATTTTCATCCAAGAAAACGAAGTTTGCTCCAATGGCACCTCAGAACAGACACACTTTTTTTTATATCCGGTCACCTTTTTATAGCATATAACATCTCCCGTAACAAAAAAAAAAAAGTTTCAATAGGTGTTCGGTAACCGGAGATCTGGTTACAGAATCTCTGCCGAAAACGTGGAGCTCAGTTCATCCGTTCAGCATAATGAAGAAAACTTTAGGACCCCCATCCGTGATGTTACTGGGATGAAACCACACCTCAACTTCTCTTCAAATCAACGAATGCTGAGAATTGCTTGTGGCACTGAAACATTTCTTATTCATTAAGACGACATTGACTCTATTAAGGGATCTCCAGTTTTTATGCTTTTTGCAACTCTCTAAGATGTGACTCTGATAGTCAACATTCAAAGAGATGGAACATTTAGGATGGTAGGTGAATAGACCACCATTGTGAAGGTGTTTAAACATAGTAAACCACGACGCTTGCCCCCCCCCCATTGTTGTACACAGCTGATGAGCAATGACACTTGCTGAATGGTTTCAGACTCTTTTCATCTGCAGATTGATATTTCGGTCACCCATTGCAGTTGTCCTGGGACTGTCAATAGCAACCGTTTTAACAGCTGTACCTTTGTTTCGGAAGGCTTTCCAACTGCATGAAATAACACTTGTTGATGCCGAACTCTTCATCCACACTGATCGTTATACTCCCGTCCTCCAAATTTTAGATCATTCTGGTGTGAGGTTGAGAAAAGAGTGCCAGCTCAGGTGTGACCTCATCACCAAACCGAGATTCTCACGAGAAGCTTGGTGATGGGCGAATATTCCCCACCCGTTAATCTTAAGGTGCAATCCGATGCTCACTTACACCACTATGTATAGATTACGAAGACTCCACTCGGATGATCTATCTAACAGTTAGAGACTAACTCACGCCTAAGTACGAGGAAGCATGCTGGTACAACAACAACCGCTATGAATGTATGTACGGTGCGTACCACTCGTGGATTCAGTTGAAAAATGATTTCACCTCAAGAATTTTATCTCAAATATCTTTACCGCATTTATTTTTTATATTTTGCATAACTTAATTACCGATTACTTTTCACTTGAGTTACGTTAAAAAATTGGGAGCACTTGATAAAATGTTTCTAATTTACCCATAATTCTTGAACTTTTATACCGTGAAAATATAAGAAATATGCAATTTATAATAGTATACACAATAACTACTATATTTGTTATTGTATATACTATTATACAATAACAAATAAACATATGAAGTAGACCATGTGATTTCTTTTAGACATATTTCACAAAAAAAATTACTTGTACTAACAACGAACGTCTGACTACGGATGCGGACAGTAGACGTTTTGCGTATGCTCACGTTGCCTGTATCTTTTCTCCTTAACATTTGAGTGTACATGGTTCTTCTATTCAATTAGATATGCCTCGGACTAACCACACAAACCCATTTACTGCAATTTCATACCCATCTGTTTTACGTTTTCACTGTCGTGTAGAAGTTCCAGTGTTGCGTGCGTGTTCTTTTATATGATAAATTGGAGACTTCGGACAAATAGTAACAATATTTATTTAAAAGTATAAAAGGTAAACATAATTAACAAAAATCATACTGACAACTAGACAGATTGCAAGTTCGTGTCAACTAGTATGTTGGCAAGAGACTAGTCGAAGTGCGAAGAACTGGTTTTCTCTTATATGCCAACTGGAGGGAGAAAGAGCCAGCATCATTACACAATGGTGTGACATCACTACACTTGCTTAAATTTTTCCACATCAGAATAGATTTATTTGTTTCTATCTAGTATTATATGTGATCTGTCGAAACTGCTTATTAAAAGCATGTTTCATGATGCCGAAAATTTGAACAGTTTTTTTGAAAAACAAATTTTTCCTTAAGTAACTTTTCTGTAAAAAATATTTTAGGCTTTATGTTTCATGTTTCATGAACATTGTAACTTTAAAATTTTCTCAAAAACTTCTCTTAAATATTTAAAGAAAAACTAATATATTAATTATTTATAGAAAATTGAAATAAAAAAAAACTATTAAATTAAATAAAAAAAACTATTTCACTTAAAATGTCAACCATGTTTTTTTTTTTTTTTTTTTTTTTTATATGTTTATGTAAAAAATTGGAAAATTACACTTTCAGGAAAAAATGTAAAAATGACAAAAATCCGAATAAATTCCTGATATATACAATTCTTGTTAAATAAATTCATCTAAATTCCTGTTGCATAAATTCCTGTAAAATATAATTTCTTGACAAAATGTAAAAATTAAGATAGATATTCAATGAAATTAATGTAGATATACTATATATGAAATTACGATATGATATACCCTAAATGAAATTAATGTAGACATACTATAGAAAAATGTTATAAAATACATGAAAAAATAGAAAATTTTATTAATTAAAGTAAGTATAAAGTAAGGTCTGGTTCACAATAAAAAAAATTTTTTAAAGTAAATTAACTATAATCAAATAATTATTTATGTCAAAAATCGTAAGGTAGAAGAGAAATTAGAAATGATTTCATTATTAACCAGAATCATTAACGGAGAAAAATGATCAAATCTTTTTAATTAATGAATAATATTAAAAAATAATAATCTACTAAAAATACTTCAAGAATATTTGCTATTTAACATTATGAAATGCAGTATAAATAAATTTACAACCAATATTTGATTAAATTTGAAATAAAATATTGTTTAAATTTATAAAGACGCAAAAAATCCAAAATTACGCAATTTTTTACTTACGCAAACTAAAATACTCCACAATTGCTATGCAAAATACACAAAATAACAATAATAATAATAATGATGATGATGATGATAATAAATAAAAATATGGAAGTGTGTAAGACATTTTCTGTAAAACATAACAATATTTTTTCTTTCTCTTTCTCAAATGAAATCTTTTAATAGTAATGCTATAGTAAAAATAGTAATCTTAATTTACGTAATTACTTCTTCATGCATTGTTGGAATATAAAATGAAATTATAATAATCTGCATTTATTTGTTATTAGTAAGCGGATGGTGTGTAAATTTACTTATGTGGATTGGACTACAATACTAACATAATGTTTCTCATCGAATCAAAATTAACTTCCACCAAAATCTCAAGAAATTTTCTTTGAATTAATATATTTAATTTATAAGCAAACATTCCGTTTGTTTAAATTATAGTTCACTTGGGATACTCCGTTATTTCACAAACATTATCGTTGAATTGCAAATGAATCGTGGAGTACTGTTTGTGCCGTTTTGTAGAACTTTTAAGTCTTATTATAACAGTTATAAAAGATTAATGCCAAACTGACAAAACTGGAAATGAAACTTGGGTTCTTGGTTTAATATTCCTTATATATGGGACAAAATGTTTGCCAATACTTAATTTGGCTTTAAAAAGAAATGAGAAAAATATTTGTCACTAACTAACAATTTTGAAATAAATTGTCAACTGTTTGCTTACTATTTTGAAAGCAAGGTATTTAATCTTTTTCAAATAGTAAAAGTTAAACTAAACTCTGTGGCATAACAGCCCATCAGGGGCCAAGGCTACAGTCAATGATACATTGCTCTAATGTGTGCCCGTTAGGTGGTCAGTCTAACACGAAAACCCCCAATGCTTAATTCCCAAGCATGCTTGGTACTCAGTTTTATCGACCCTGTGGAGAGATGAAAAACTGAGTCAAAGAATAAAAGAAAATAGTAATATCAAAGAAGAAAATAAATTAGAGATAAATATAAATAAATGAAAGGAATATACACTTCAAACCATTTTTAAGACTAAAACTTTGAAATCTATTCTTGCGTATTTTGTGAACCTATTTATATTTGTTTCATTACTGAAAACGAATTTCTCTTATTTGAAATAATAGGGGAAAAAAGTAGCTGGTAAATTGCAGTTATTAGAGATAAAACAGGAATAGGCACTTGACTTATGCTATTTTGGCGAAAAAAAAAAAAAACTCTTCTTTATCAAATAGATATAATAAATGTGGTTTGTGTAAAAATTTGCACTTACGTTAAATGTTTGAATATTTTGAATTTGTGTATCTCTAAATGCTAAGTGTGAATCTTTGTAAAATATGCAAAATAGGATATAGTGGATCTGTTCTTCTTTGTAAGCAGTTTCTACTAATGATTCGAATCTCTTTATTTTCGGCAATAAATTTCAAAATTGGTCAGTTAGATCACATAAAATTGCACGCGGTTCGATCTCCTACTGAAATTTTTTATTGGACAAAGTCTACGTTAATCAAATAATAAAACATTTTATCCCAATAAAAACCATCGCAAAATCAATTTATTACAGAGATACCATTTTTTTTGTCATCATATTTTATTATTGAAAATTGTAATACAATAAAAAGTCTATACAAGAACTCAAACGATCAAATGATTGAGTTTATAAGAAAATTGTAATAAAATTTTTCACAAAAACTCAATGATTAAAATCAGATTATCAAATTAAGTTACTTTAGCTCATCAAACATAGTTTATAATTTTCCAATTCATGATTTTTGTTAAAAGTTATTTTCATTAAATCAGTCATTGAATTTCAATGATAACTTTTTTTTATTTATATCTAAGATATTTTTTTTTATTCAAATCCATATTATTTTAATTTAAATCTATTTTATTCAAATAAAATGCTTAGTTTAAATTAAATGTATCGATTTTATTCAATTTACTTGTGTTCTATTTCTTAAAAAGTTATTGTTTTGTGATATTCACGCATTGAATGGTGATAAATTATGTGATCATAGATTATTTCCACATTTACTTAAAATTGAATTGTATTTTATTTATTATTATTGAATTAAGTAAAGTTAATACAATTGTTCAGTTCGCTTATAATTCTTGCATGCATATATTCGCATATAAATTCTTCTCAATATAAATATTCACTCATAAATTTTCTCTTTCCCATAAAATGGAAAATTTTATTACATTAATAATAGTGTAATATTTTCTATAATGTTCCATGTATGCGAGTAGATGATGAGATAAATTCAATTTTATGAAATCCTATTATTTGGAGAGTTAGAAATATAATTTCATTTGATCAGTAACTTGTGCCTAGCAATGTATTATGCGCATAAACCCAATAATATTAAGCGTTTAGTTACTAGAATATAGAAAGATTTAAAATTTCACAAAATATATCTTCTTCGAATATAAAAATCCATTTCTATACACATTATTGTAGAATTAGAGATAAAATTACATTAAATTCCTATCAAAACATTCTTATAACAGCAAAGAAAGATAGAATAAAGAAATAATATAATTTTAGTGTAAAGAAATTTGTAAAGGACTAGTTGAACTCACTCATACACACAGAATTCATAGTGCCAAATAGAGTGTAATATTTTTTATTTAAGGATTGTGGTTGCAAACAAAAAATTTATAATTTTTTTAAAATTCTTACAGCTGTTTATTGAAGCGTTTAATTTCCTTAAACAATATTTAAAATGAAGTAATAAAAAATAATCTAAAAATAATCATATGAATCTAAAAATAAATTAAAACTCAGTTTGGTTGCATTGGTTTGTTGCTCAACCATTATTTTTTGCACACGCAAGTTAATTCGAATGATATTCACAATTTACATTAAAAGCAGAATAGGAAAAGGAAGTTACTAAGTTTCAAATAAAAAGAAAATCATTGTTTTTTGAAGAAAAAAATATTTTTAGGTTGCAGAAGTTAAGGAACTGACAGAATGAATTGAGTAACGGAAAATCAAGAAAATATCGCCATGTCTTAATTGCGTAGATTACGAGCTGATAAATAAAGATTGACAGTTTAGGAAATTTTCAAATTGGAATTGTTTTTCTGTTCATTATTATAGGTCATAATAGTGGGGAAATGGCCGGGTTTTGTAGTAATAGAGCTTTATCTATCCAAGACACAGATTCGAGGTTCCGTTGTTGAACTGTGCAAGTCGACTCAGCTTTGTATACCTTCAGTAGGTTGATAAAAGTGATTACCAAGCATATTTGATAACTAAATACTGGTAATTTCAGGTTAGTCTGACCTCCTAACAGGGACATATCCTTTGCACCTCAGGGTCCTCGGTCAAGAAAATAGGTATTGACACTATAAGCCTTGGCCCAGGTGGGCTTTTGTGCTACTGAGTTTAGTTATAATTTAATATTTGAAAAATAGTTATCTTTCCCTTTTTTGAAATAGATAATAAAAATGATTTCTTAAAAGTAAGTTTATCCCTATTTAGAAATTAAACATTTTTTATCAGTGTTCCAAAACTGCTCAGCGTCAGGAAGGGCGTATTTTAAACAAAATTTATATTTATATCTGAAATAATCACAAAAAATGTCCTAATATTAAAAAAAATAAAAAAATATTTAAATTAGTCTTTTAGGGTACAATATATTTTGCATTGATTAATTCCATTGGATCTTACAATTAGAAATTATTTCTTTATTAAAAGTACATTTTTTTTCTCTTTCCAAAGGGACATCCATTTTCAACGAGACTCGAATCAATAAACTACTAAAAGGAGGAAAGTTATTTAAGATAAACTTGCAAACAGTTTCATTTGGATAATTTTCTAAAAAATATTTTAAAAGAGCTGTAATTTTCCCTTCTTGAAATAAGAAAGTAAGAGATCTATACTTAATATAACATTTAGTTTTAACAAATAATATATTCTTTACTTAAAATATTAAACCACATTTAATTTAATTTAATAGAGAAGGTTTATTTGACAAATGACTAATTACTAAATTAGAAAAATTTAATATTTGTATACCTCAAGATCAAGAGAAGCGCATCATGATTTGTAACAAAATTATTATATGAAATAATATAAATATATTTCTGAGCTTTCATCTTTCACTCAAAATATCAAACCGCATATCATCTATTTTAATGGAGGAGTTTTATTCGTAAAAATTGAATAAACTAGTAAATTACCAAAATTTAATAATAGTACATCGCTAGATCAAGGGAAACGTATCATATGTAAGCGAAATTGTTATATAACAGTAATACATAAAGACATCTGAACTTTTATCATGCAGGAAAACGTTTTTTCATTATAGGTATTATAAAAACAAAATGACTTACAAAATTAAATTTTAAGTAAGCTATGATGATGATGATAACAATAATAATATAACAATGAAATAAACAAAATGATTTATAAAATAAATAATACAAATAGAATTAAAAATTAAATTGAAAGTGTTAAATGCCTTGATATGTGCAATATTAAATTGTATGAAAACAAAATATCTGAAAAAAAAAATTTAATTTATACCAAAATTAATACCACGTTTTTAATTTTCTTAAACATAATGAAATGATCTCCTCTATTTTAAAACCTTTTAAATCTTTTCTGCCATTATTAAAATATCAGACAGCTTTCATTATAAGCTAAAAAATTCTAAACTGAAGTATAGTTGAAAAGATTTTGCTATGAAAACAATTGAAATATACTGCGGCTCTCATGCAAAATAATTATTGGGTCGGATTTTCAATATTTAAGTGTCAGTTAAGTCAGGGTTAAGTTTCAGTGTATATATTTTTAAAAGAATGCGTAAAAAAAATTCCCAAGAAATTTTTTATTTAAATCATTGAATAAACATTTTAATTGTTTACATTAATTATCGCTTTAAAATTTACTGTTCAAATTGTTTTCATGTTTTTATTTCAATAAAACCAAGATATTTTAAAAATTTATATCAGATAAATTTAAAATAAATTAAAATATATCAAAGGTTGTCTTAAAGTTTCCAATGAACAATTGGCTTTTTACAATATTTTGTCTCTTCCTTATCATAATTTAAAAAAAAAAAAAAAAAAAGGAATGTGTAAATAATGTTGTAACACAGTTGGTATATATAAAATTTCAGTAGATGATGAAATCGATTAAATATGAAATAAAAACTATTTTACCTACAAATTAGAACAAAAGAATGTTCATTTTGTTTATCTATATAGCTACCTCGTGTAAATATACAAGCAAATGAAGAATGGTTGAAGTTGCTAATAATATTCTAAAAAAATCTGTTGAAATTTAGTTACTGGACAACTAGTTTATCAGTTTTTCATAAATGAATAAACTAACTGTCTAATATATTTTAAAAATTCTCTAATGGAGTAAAATTTATTTACTAAAATGCCAAAAAATATATATTGATTGTAATTCCAAAAATATGCTTGCGAAAGATAATGAATTCAATCCCAATTACTATTAAATAATAGAAAATAGATATTGTGATTCTTCCTCCTACATGCATGTATATCGGGGTAGGTGTTTGGGCACTTTTTGAAATTCTCATTTTGTATTAAAAGTGTTTCTGGAAGATAATTTACGTGGTGGACATCTAAATGCCTACAACAGTCTTTGGTCGTTAGCCTGTCCACTATGCGGTGTCAAAACTAAATGATAATATTTAGAACACCTCTTGTAACTAAACAGCATAGAATCTTCTCTGTTCGGGCACACAAATTAAATACAAAAATATTTTTCTATTAGTGTGACACCTTTAAGAGCAATACAGGCATCAAGGCAAAGTCTTCTGCAGTTATTGATGCTGTATGAACTCCGTCACTTCACTGATCTCATAAAGCAGTGCTTATAAAAAAGTGCTCTTCAAGCATGCTTATGCACAAAGCAATACCCTTACAAAGATCACGTAAGGTGTACAAAATCAGAAGTAAACTATTCGAGAGTTTGAAACACATGCTAAATGAGATTACAATCTAAAGATATCTTCTTACGACAATGGAAAGTATAACATATGTATTATATTTATTATTTAGGTAATTTTTCCCTATTTCAGAGTATTTATGCTATATGCGAGCAGTTGGAAGACAATGTTTTCTGCTTTCAAAATGAAAGCTTAGACAATTGCGTCAGACAGACAAATAATAAATCCACTATGCTATGTCCGTATCTCTAATCATTAAGTATTCCCCATGGCCACACACAAATGAACTTTTATACCCGTACTTGAAGGTGTACCTTCAGATACGAGAACTTTATCTCCAGAATAAGTTTTTTGCCCGTCTTTTAACGAAAAATATCAAGATTTTTACTACTCGTTTCATGCAAGCACTTCTAGAAATTCTCTATAAAGGAAAAAGAGATTAATCAGCGAACACATCTTTGTTAATTTCCATTACACATTTTGTATATCTTTAACAATTCAAAACATTATCTTATTTCAAAAAGCGCATATTGCTAGTCCTTTATAATATGTTAATCAATAACAATCTCCTGAGTACATACATTACTATCTATGAATATGCGTTTTTGCATAATCTTAAGAAAATAATTTAATGAGTGTGCTAATTATAATTGACTTAAAATTTTATGAACTTTAAAAAAAATTGTCAAATCTTACTTCGTATCTTTGATAGAGAGATATGTAAATCATTTCATAGATTAATTACTGTATGAAAAATTCATTCAAAGAAGTTTAACATTAGTCAAAGATAAGAATTGCCATATTTTACAGTACTAGAATGATTCTATCAATAAATTGTTCACAAGAATTTTTCTAGGATACTTTTAAATACGGATTATGTGTATATGTTCATGCAGAAATATACTTGTACAACAAGTAAAATGTTAAATGAGAGATTACATATTATAAAAACAAACTTTTTTGTCACCAAAATGACACATTGGAATATTTAGAAGATTCTTGAAATCACGCTTCTCATGGCAACAGTTATTTTTACAGAGAAAACCAGTTTTCTTGTTTATCCATCCAATCATTTCTCTTCCGGTCTAGAAGCTTGGTTAGTTTCTCTGCCATACTGTTCTAGAGAGAACAATGATCCCGACTGATTCATCTTTTCTTTTTTTTCTTTAATGACCGAAGACAACAACCTGAAGCGTGTTGATCTAACTTGTAATCGTTGAAGTCATGAAATTTTAGTATATTCTCTTATTAAATCAGGTAAAGGGAATACTTAATTTTGATTGAAGATTTTATTTTCCTATTTATTTAAAGTCGTAATAATAGTATTCTTTCCATTATTTCATAATGCGTATTTAATGTTTTTAGATTTTGTGTTTTATAATTACAATCTTTCTTTAATAGTTATGTTGAAATATTGAAGTAAATTCAGCTATTCTTAATAATATTCTTTTCGATATATATTTTTATTTAGCACGTGCAATGTAACTTTCGTTGGCGTTAGTGACATACGCCATACGATGCGATTATTCGTGAATGGTTCTTTTTTTTTTTTTTTTTTTTTTTTTTTTTGACAAATGATAATGATATTTTAATGCGATTTATTTGCAAGTATTTTAATGGTCGTTTTTCTTCTTTAACATATATATCGTATTACTTTCTTATATACTGTAAAATTTTCTGAGTTGTCAAAGATTTACAGCTTGAACAAATATACTCTACTGTCAGTTGAGTATGTTTATTTTCAGAAATTATGCTAATCTTTAAAGATTATATTTAGATGTGAAAAATGTTATAATATTTATATATGCATGTGTATTTAATGTATGTGTATGTATATATAACTATATATATATATGTTTGTATATATTAGTGCCGCTTTGTCACCGTCTATTATCGCGTTCTTTTATATTATAAAGATTATTGAACGAGAACTGTTTTTGAGTGATTTAGTTAATTTTCGTAACTTACATTTCTTATAAAGCTATACTGGTGTTTAGATTTTGTCTTATTTCAATTGTAATATTTTAAAGTCATCCATTTTATATTGCGATATTCAATTTAGAAAAGAAAAAAAAAAAAAAAAAAAAAAAAAAAACACTAAACCATTCAAAATATTTTCATGGATATTTATTGAAAGGCAAAAATTAGTTTTGATCCTTTTATAAAGTCTGCATTTATATTCTTTAGTTAAATGATAAATGCTACCATTATTTCTTTTGGCATCTCTAATGAAAATATATATTTATTTTCAAAATAAAAAACTTTAATTATCTAAAATTTTATAAAAAAATCTAGTTTTCTAAATGCTTATGTACAAGATTTTTCAATTTATTATGATGAAAATATTAAACTATTTTAATGTATTAATAATTTTAATTCACTTGTATATAAATTTTATTCTGATTTAAATACTGTGGAAACTTTGTTAATTTTTTTTCTATTTATAACAATATCTGTTGCATATCAGTTTTCTCTATCTTGAATTTTTATCTGTTAATTCAGTAGTAAAAGTCTTTATTGATGATTGTGATAACGTCTGTGTCATTTTGTAAATAATTTTATTTAATGGTTAAAATATTGTTTCCCAGAAAAGGAAATATTTTAATATTTATGAATCATAGCTATAAGAAAGACAGCAGTTTATCTTTGAAGCACATAAAGTTTTATTTCTAATTATTTTAATTTTTATAACAGAATGGTAACTAAAAGTATAATCACAAATTAAAAATTTAGTTGTTTGAAAAGATAAAATATATATAATGTGAGTTAATGAAATAGCTCAGGTAATTGTCAAATTGTACTGTTTGACAATATATTTTTTAGTACTTAAGTACTATGGCAACTAACATGGTGATAAAAATTTTCATTAGTGGGACCAGCATAACTACATAATATTTTCTATTTTAGCACCCTTTATAACCTATTATAGCTCCTAGGTTTTTTGGTAGTAGTTGTATTTTTTCTGGTCAGAGTTTTGGCGACATATCTAGGTAGTCTTCATAGTCTGGTTCATAGCCCTTATTTATTTATTTTTTTTTTAACAAAGCGATCAATGGGATAATGTTTATGTACCAAAATTTTATTGTTGAAAGAATATTATATGTTTTTAGTAATAAAACAATTCTCTAAATTAATTTCTCTTGTTAGTTAAACTAATATGTTGAACAATGAGAGAAGGGTAAAGACACTACAAAAATTAACTTGCCTGTTTATCATTGGGTTGCTAGACCTAGTCACCTGATCATTGTTCAAAATTACAAGACTCTTTGTGGAGGGCGAGTATTTCAAATCCATTAACCTTAAGGTGCAGTTTGGGTTCACCTGTGCTACTGTGTATTACAGGTGATATGACCTCTTCACCTACCAGATCAATATAGGCTATCCTAGATCCAACCCTTCTAGACATGTACCTTTTGCAGCACTGCTAGAATGACTGCATATAGAATGTTGCAAAATCATTGGTATGGCAAGCCCACTGCTAAAGGTCTAATGAGTATTTCTAGAAAAATTCATTAACCTATTCTATTGACACATTTAAACATGTAATAGCCATGTTTTAATATAATTATAAACTTTATTCCATCTAAAAAATAATTAATAAACTTATTCTATTTTGCCATTTTAATGAAATGCTTTATACTGCTACTTACTTGGATTATATGTCATCAGCGTATAAAATGTGCTGGATGACAAGAATTTAATAATTATAGAGAGCAAAGTATGATCTATATCTAAAATATAGTGAAATTTTGCCATTATTGACTGAACAATGTGTTTGAGTTTTGTAATTTTTCAACAGTGCAATTTTTATAAATAATGCTTATAAAAATGTTCTTTCAGAACATGCAATATTTAATATTGTGCTCTGATATTAAGCCCTTTCTTTCTGTGTGATTGTTTAATATTACAAGTTGTAATTTTTTCTGCAATTTTAGCAAATTATTTCCACTAAACTTGAGAAAAATCATATACAAATTATTAAGTTAAAGCTTTGCTTAAAATAGAATTTTTATTTGAAAAGTTAATGTGTATAATGTGACCATACATCTTTAAACAATATCAATAACTTAAAAAAGAACACTTTTGGTGAATTGATTTCACTTTCTATTCTACTAATTTTTAAGTTAGGTCAAAATTGTTTGAACATTTTGGTGTTTTGGGGGTATTAAGTATTTATGACATTTTGTGGTTCTATAAATAATGTACAAAGTTGACACATGATTGAATGAAACTGTTAGTTTTTTCACTTATGCTGCAATATATAGCAGTTTTAAGTCCTTAACTTTAATTTTAAGTCTTAAAATAATGTGAAAACTTCAAATAAATCACAAACTTAAAAATGTAATATAATGGAAATATAAATTTCTTGGATAGATTTAATATAACACTAAAATATTAACTATAATCTATATTAAATGTGGCAACTTGGAAGGTCACTAGACAATTTTACTTCTGACAATGTGAAGATGTAATATTAAAGGAAAGGGTGTGCCTGTTTATTTTTAATTATAATGTGAAATTTTGATAGAATATTCCATGCTGTTGGACAAAGCTTTTCAATGTTCTTTAGATTTAATTAACACTGATTTTATGGTGGTTAAAGCTGAAAATGTCATTTTACACTAGTTATAGAAAAAAATAAAATAAAATTTATTGCAGTTTCAGAAATCATTGGATATTTTATTAAATCCATTTTCAACCCGAAATCAATTTTTATACTTTTAATGGCTTATGAGTAATATTTTCTACAGCAATTTTGAATAATTTTATGATCTACATTGGTTCTTCAACCTTAAAACTTGAAGGGAAATGTTTCTGAAAATTTTTCTCAAAATACTGAAAATATTTTATCAATTTCATCATCTTTTTGATGATCTGTTTCATAATTTTCACATAAAAACTTTACTTTTGACATCTTATCAATTTTTTTCCACCTGGTTCTGTGTAAGGTAATTTTCTTAATAAATATTTTTTATGTGAGTGTATTGCAACTTTTTCTTTGAAATGACTCCTTTAGTGACTCCTTTAGTTTTTCTATGGAATAAATTAGTAAAATCAGATATTTGTTCTGTTAGAAAGAAAAACTATTTTTGCATTTTAATAACTTTTCTAAATAGAGTGGATTTCTAGAAATCACTATCTTATAATAAGTTTTCTCTTCATACAATAACTTTTTCAATCCAGAACCTATATTTTTACAAAGATTTAAAACTAAACAACTGCTCAGAGCATGACTTTTAATAAAGTTAACCACTTTAAAACTTTCACAAAGCACGTCTAACTTTTATTGCCCTGAAACAAATGTCAAAAGCAATTGGGTGCTTATTTTCATCATCATTGGCATGACAGCCCTATGTGGGCCTGGGCCTTCCTCAGAAGCTTTTCCCAATCTGCCTTTCTCCCAGCAATTGATCTCCAGTTCTTTACTTTTAAAATGGCAAAAGCCTCATCCACACAGTCTTTCCATCTCTTTTTGGGTCTTCCTCTTGGTCTTTTATTAGAGAGGGTTACATTAAAAACTTTTAATGCTGTTCGTTCTGGGATCATTCATCTTTTTCTCCAGTTGTTATTATCGAGAACAGCACCAAAGATGGTTTGAAGACCTTCATTTCAAAGGTTGCTAATACTTTCTCTTCATTTTTTGTTAAAGTCCATGTCTCAGAAGCATAAGTCAAAACCGACTTGATCAGTACCTTATACAGTAAAATCTTTGTCTTTCTTTTTATTAAGTGAGATTTCAATAATGCTCTTAAACCAAAGAAGCAGCGATTGGCTGCAATAATTATTTTCAATTTCAGGATTTATGTCATTATGGTAGTTTATTTCTGATCCTAGATATGTGAAACTTTTCACAGATTCAAATTTAAAAGAATCTATTTAAAAAAATTTAAGCATTTTCTTCACATTCACTTTTAGCTTCATTTTTTAGCTGATTTCTCCAGTGCCAAAAAATTTTTACCCAGAGCAATTCTAGATCTTGCAAAAATGTCCACATCATCAGCATATGCTAAAGTCTGCACTGATTTACTAAATATAGGGCCCGAAGTATCAATGCCTGCATCTCCCTGTTTAACTCCATTGTGAATTTTAAAAGAGGCGGATAGTTCCCCCCTTGAATTCACACCATTAGGATGATTTCAGTGAGTGAGCATTACAAGTTTAATTCATTTTGAGGGAACATTAAAATATGATAGGGTCTTTAAAAGCTCAGTTCTATTAATACTATCATATGCTGCCTTAAAATCTATAAACAGATGATGGGTCTCTATTCCAAATTCTTTGCATTTCTCCAAAGTTTGTCTCAAGGTAAAGATTTAGTCAGCTGTGGACCTTCCTTTGCGGAAGCCACACTAATAATATTCAATGCCGCTGTCTACAATAGGTGACAGATGATTCAAATAGGATATATGAGAATACCTTATAGGTAACACATAACAAACTTATTCTTCTATAGTTTTGGCAATTCAGTACATCGCCCTTTTTATGTATCAGACATAAGATACTCAATTTCCATTCGATAGGTAATATTTCTTTCTCCCAAATAGATAGAATAATTTGCCAGGGTTCTTATTTTTACAGGATATTATTGTATATATGTTCAGAATTATTAAGCACTTAAATTTTTGTAAATGATCCCCATAGAATGCCTTTCTAACACTGGTGAGATAGCTGAACATGGTGGTTAAAGTCAAAGAGGACTCAGCATGTTTGCTAGAGAGCTGATTTTCATACCTTGGTTCCTTTTTGAGGATATCACAAATAAAGAGAATATCAAAATTGCTAAAATTTTGGCAACCCATTTTTTAGTTCCTACATTTAAAATTCGGGTCATAAACCACACTTTAAGAAGCTAAGTTATTCTAATTCTGTTATATATATATCTGTACCAAAATCAATGAATTTTAATTTAGGGTAAAAAATATATCTATCTTTTTCTGTTTACCACAACTTGCTAATTTTTTAGAAATTTCTATTTTTATGTTTACATTGATACACAATGTCTATAATTTTTATCTTGCTTTTATTTCTTTTTGTATTTAATTCATATATTCATATAATTTAAAAAAATAAACCCATATACATGATAACATATACAAATTTCTTTGTATCTAATCATTCATATTATATTTCTAGGCTTAAAATCTATTCTTTCATTAATATCAACATTTATTTTTGCCAAAAATTTATTTTAATTTGGGGTTAAA
>JAPDSC010037950.1:18550-31481 GCA_026290005.1 Latrodectus geometricus
TTTTAAAAAAGCATTTGTTTGGCATGTAAATTATTGCCATTTGAGTAAGCATTCTTTATATAAAAATGTTCATGTTTGCTTATTTTCCTCCATAGTTGGATGTTTATTCTAGGTTTTTTTTAAATAACAATGTAAATATTTTTTTTTTCAGCCTGCATTACTGTAATATCTATTTGTATTGGAAAATTGCTTGTATGTGTTAGATTTATTATTAATAAAAAAATTTTAAATATTAACTTTCTTTTTAGATTTTAATATTTACAACATGAGCAAATCTATCACAATGGCATCTCCTCCATCGTCTATACCTGATTCTTCATTATTTGGATCTCCAGCTTTGGATTCCTTAGATGATCAACTGCATTTTGATCCTCCAAGTACTGAATGCAGTTTTTGCCATGAAACATTAACTTCTCCAAAGGTTTTACCTTGCTTACACACATTCTGTCAAGCATGCCTTGAAGGAGTTCAAAATAGCTCAGATAATATTACCTGTCCTAAATGTGGTAGAGATTGTGCTTTACCATTGCAAGGAGTATCTGGTCTTCAAACAGACTATGCTATTACTAATCTACTTGGTGACTCTTCTTCTTCATCACGTTCACCCTTAGCATGTACTGGTTGTAAGAATAAGGATACTCATGCTGTTGCTCGTTGTATGGATTGCCAAAATTATCTGTGCACTAATTGTGTGACTGCTCATCGCTATATGCATTGTTTTGAAGGTCATCAAGTAAGACTTCTGCAGTCCTGGGGTTGTGATGAAATGATTGCTGAAAAATTAGTATGTTGCCCTCGCCATGAGAATGAAATGTTGCGATACTTTTGTAAGACATGTAATAAATTGATATGTCAAGAATGTGCTTTAACTGATCATTTAAAAGGCTCTCATGATTATGATAATATTGCAGATGTTGGTCCCAAACAGATTCAGCTCATGACTGAGCTTACTGAGAAGGCTAAAGATAAAGCGCAGGAATTTAGATACATTGGGAAAATGGTTAACACGTATGAATCTCGTTTGGATATGCTTGTTCAAAAAGCTAGGCTGGAAATTGAGGATGCTTATAATTTTTATTCTAATGTCCTTGCAGAGCGCAAGGCAGAACTTATGAAACAACTGGAAGATTCATATAATACTAAGAAAGTAAATTTGCATGTCCTTGGAAGTAATAATCAAGAGATCCTAGAAAGTATTGATAGAGTAACATCTTTTGTTGATCGAATATCAAAGTATTCCAGCATTACTGAGATTTTAACATTCAAGCCTCTTGTTGATTCCAAGCTGCAATATAGTCTTGCATTGAATACAGAACCTGTGGCTGAAGTTAATCTTGAATTCATTTCCAATTTTCAGGCTATTGAAGCTGCAGTTCGAAATACTTTTGGGTACATAAAACACGATTCTAATGATTCTTCTCCTAGAAATCATTTGCCTCAGCCTATTGCTAGACCAAATAGCAATATTAATTCTGTGTCCATTGATAGTTCATATCAAAATGGACATATTTTTGATTCAACAGTTGTGGCAAAAAAGTTTGCTTCCTCTTCTAGTTTGGGTCCTTTTACTCATAGTTTGAGCGATATTACTCCTTATGAGAAGTGGTCCAGTGGGACTACTGATCTGTTACATAATGGCACTCATGATTATCCATTAACTGTGTCTGCTCCTATCGAATTAGCACCCAAATTTATTTCTGGTGGTATTTTCCCTGTAAAGTCTCAAGTAAAGCGACAAAAAATGATTTATCACTGCAAATTTGGAGAGTTTGGTGTGATGGAAGGTCAATTTACTGAGCCAAGTGGCGTTGCTGTCAATGCCCAAAATGATATTATTGTTGCTGATACTAATAACCATAGAATTCAGATTTTTGATAAAGAAGGGAGATTTAAGTTTCAATTTGGTGAATGTGGAAAGCGAGATGGCCAGTTACTTTATCCCAATAGAGTAGCTGTTGTGCGAACCTCTGGTGATATAATTGTTACTGAAAGAAGCCCAACTCATCAAATACAAATTTATAATCAATATGGCCAATTTGTCAGGAAGTTTGGAGCTAATATTTTGCAGCATCCTAGAGGTGTAACAGTTGATAGCAAAGGTTATATTATAGTAGCAGAATGCAAGGTGATGAGAGTAATAATATTTGATCAGTGTGGAACTGTCATACAAAAATTTGGCTGTTCTAAGCACTTGGAATTCCCCAATGGAGTTGTTGTTAATGATAAGCAGGAGATTTTTATCAGTGATAACAGAGCCCATTGTGTTAAAGTGTTCAACTATGAAGGTGTATTTCTTCGACAGATTGGAGGAGAAGGTTTAACTAACTATCCTATTGGAGTATGCATTAATACACATGGAGAAATTCTAGTGGCTGACAATCACAACAATTTCAACATAACAGTATTCACTCAAGATGGGCAGTTAGTTTGTGCTTCAGAGAGCAAGGTAAAACATGCCCAGTGCTTTGATGTTGCTTTAATGGATGATGGCTCAGTCATTCTTGCAAGCAAAGATTATCGCCTTTATGTTTATCGCTATATGCAACTTCCTAATCTTGGTATTTAAAAATTCTTACTCAAATTGTTGTATTTGATGTTATTCAATCATTTTATATGCAGTCTGTGTTAAAAGTAAAATTCAAAGTTCTGAAAAAAAAACTTTAATGAATCTTGTTTTCCAAGTATGGAATTTGTATGTTGTATGGTTAATGTGTCATGCAATAATGCAATTAATTTGGAAGCAGCTTGCATAGAAGAGGGAGACTCAACAGTTCAGTTTTTATAGTATTTTATTTTCAAACCATTCTCATTTGTTCCTTTACCAGACAATTTATTACTGATTTCTTCAGCAATAGTTACTAATCAGCAAATTTAACCCACCAAAGTTTTACCTCTCATGTCCTGCTCTACAATTAGCTGATGTGGTTAACTTAATAGTTAAAAATAGTTATTTTAGAATTGTTGTATAACTGGCCCTAGTCATAATAGTTTTTCAACAAATGATACTTCCAATGTTTACTATTGCATATTTCTGTATTATGTTAAGTGTAGCACGAATTTATTTATTTATTTATTTAAAGTAAGAGGCATAAGTTTTTTTTAAAAAAATATAAAAAAACTAGAAAAGCCAAAGATACGCTATATAACATTTTCCTGTGATATCTTTGAAGATTGGGGCCACTTGTTAAAAACAATTGTTGAACTCTTTGCCAGTCTGGATTTCATGCCTTAAATAAAAATAAAAAATATAAAAAAAAGAAAAAATGCTTGAATTACAGCATCTACCTTTGCCTTCGTGACTTGTATCACACTAAGACTATTCTTCCAATCTGTGCAAGCATTTTCTCCCTTATACTTTTTAGGATTTTAAGATGTGTTTAACTTGGGTGCCAATTTCCCTGTTAATTTTAAGATTTTGTGTTGTATTTTGTATTTCTCAATTCAAGAGTTAACTTAAGAAATGTTCTCTGTCATAGATAAGATCTGATTGTTGTGTTTAAAAAAGAAGAAAAACATTGTCTTTAGTAAACTCTTATTTCAATTGTCTTTAAACATTAAGCATTTATTGTTTAGTTTTTAATCAATATTTGTGAAATTATCTGTTTTGTAATTCATTTTTATAACTTAATGTGATCTAGATTCTTAAATAATCAACTAGCAAAATCATTGCATATTGCTAATATCTTACTTACCTTGCTATGAGAAATCATTAGCACATCGTAAAAAATTTGTACTTATAAATTGTAATGTAAGTGTCTTTTATCCCATATTATACATATACAATCATTTATTATAAAAGTTTGAATTAATCCATATAATATCCTTAGCACGGGAGTAATATTTTATATTTTTACATCAGTGTATATATAACAATGCTAGAATTTTTGGCTAAAGTGTCAAAATATTCTGCCTTTTCTTTTACCAAAGATGATTTTGTTGTAAATTCCTTTTGAAAATAATTATTCTTAATGTTTGCAATGTTTGATTTGTGTTAAGTTTTAACCTATTTTGTATTAATATTTATCAAGATACTTAATATAATGGAAAACACTTAATTTTTTTTAATGTATGGTTGTGTTTTGGCAGCTTTTTAATTATTTATTTTTCAGAAAAAAATTTAAAGTGTTTAAATATTCTACCTCATGTAGCTTTGCAGTCAGTTAATTTGTGCATTCCACTGCATTTTTCTCTATTCTATTTAATTTGACTTATTTTATCTATTTAATTTGATTTTCTTGATTTTTAATCATTCCCTATTTTGCTTAAAATATTGCTCTTGTAGAGTGAAAAGTTCTACAAATTTGTGTAAACCCAGTAAGGGCAGTCTTGATGCAATTTCGTATGAATTCTAGTTCCTGAAGTAAAATATGTGTATCAATCACAATTAGTGTGACTGCATAGCTAAAATATTTTGTTCTTGGTAACTTTAGCTTAAAATTTCCTGGCCATATTGTTTTTTAGAAAAGTACTTTTTAAACTATAAAAACTTAGAAGAGAAATTAAGTAATTATTTTTAAATATTGCTTATTTTCATAAATTGTTTTCAATAGGGTAATTGAAGTACCTGAAACAGTTGTTATTTATGCAGTTTTTAATTAATTTTAATTATATAGTGTTTTAAATATAGAATATGTATTCCTTATTTAATATTAATGAAGTCGTGGATTTTTTTTGATTTAGAAAAAATTAGAAATTCATCTTTTATTGCTCAGTTAAAAAATTTATTTCTACTATTGAAGACTTACTCATTTAGTAAGCTTATTGATATTGTAAATACACTAAGTTGTAATTGATACAATTTTCAACTCTGAATGATATATTTTTTCTGCTCTTAAAGCAGAAGCATTAAGTTGCCCTCTTTGAAATTGGGTACAAACAATTTGTTAGACAGAATTAAATATTTTCTTATTTTGCTTTATTATATAAATTGATCTCAATTTTTCACTGTACTGTTTGCTGTTATTTTATTTATTGCTATGTGTTTGCTTTATCTTTATTTGGTTTTTGATTATTTATTGTATTGAAATTTTAGATCACTTTTTAGATTCTTGTTATTTACTTGTTAAGTTATTGTGTGATTGTCTTAAGATATTTGGAATTCTTAGGATTTCTATTTTCTAAGAGTGAACTTTTTTATGTATCATAATAAAATTTTATTATGGTTTTCTTACATTTTAAAATTTTATTTTAATTATGAGTAGTTACTTGTTTATAAATGCAAAACAAGTTAACAGTACTTTTTATGCTATTATTGATCTATTTTCAGATGAAAGGATTTTTGTAAAAGCATTTTACAGTATTGTATGTTGTAATGACAAATAATCAATGTTGTATTGAAATTACAGACTTTTGGTCTTTTGAATAGCCTTTTTAAAGTGTTGTTGTTGCAGTGTTAACACATACATTGAATCATTTTTTTCCCTCCCAATATGAACTCATTGCAGTGATGTTCTATTGGCACTGTTAGTTGAACTAACAATCGTTTTGTGCCAAGGAAATAGGTGTAATTTTTTAAAGTTTCAATTTAAAATTTTATTTTTTGCACAGGGTTAATATAGTAAATCAATAAAGAAAAAAAAATTAAATGTTACTTGCACAATGTTAGAATTTTTATACACTATTAAAAGTATTTTTTGTACATATTTTTTAAGTTGTTTCCATCCATCATATGCAATGTCCATTTATTTTTTTATTTTGTGCCTAATTAGGCTCCATTTTTAGTTCTTGTTTGTGTTGAGTTTGTAGTTTCATAAATTTTATTGATTATTTCATGTTGAAAACTGATGTAAAACTTAATATATATTTCATCAACATATCTTGTGAAATGCATATTTGTGTTGTGTGTGTAAGTGAATCATGTAATCTTGGATGTTTAGTCATTTCAGTCACAATGGCCGCAGTATCCCATTATATACAACTTCCTCCACTATTTTATTTTATTTCTAACAGAACAAATATATTTTGCCTTCTAAATTTTGATAATCGTGTTGACTATACAGATCTGTTTAATCTCATGTTAACTAGTTTTGAGCTGCAAACAATTTTGTGAATATATTTCCATGAATACATGTAGCTAAGCATCCTATAAGTGTATTTATACTGAAACTGAAAATAAATTGAAGCTTAAGATTTTAAATTGCATGTTATTACATTTATCATTGTTTGTGTGTTGTGATTCATTGAGTAATTCTGTATAGTGGTACAAGAGCTTATTGCAATTTTTAATGTACATTCCATTATTTTAATAAACTATAGTATTAACATGCACTTTGCTACTATAGATATTTTCAGAAATTCCTTTCTTTCAAATTTTTGCATGCCCACCTAATATACTTGTTGATGTACGAGTTCTCTCAAAATTCAAAAATGGTGCTTAATGTAATTTATCAAATTCTTGGTGCTTGAAAAAAGTTGCACTTAAATCATTTCTTGGAATTTCTTAACTGTAAAAAAAATAGCTTAACATTAATAATTAATTTCTCAAAGTTCTACAAATATTGTTAATCTGTCTGGATTAACTCAATATTCAACTAAGAAAGTTAAGATTCATGTGACTTGTTTTGGCAAAATATGTTACTTTTAAAATCTATTGTGAAATTTTACAAATCACTTACAATATAATGTTAAAACAATACTATTTAAGGCTCACTTGAGTCATTCAGATAACTTGTTATATACATCACTTTTTATATTTGTGATCTTTCTACATGCCATGTTAAAAATTTTGTGAAAATTTTTAATTTTCTATACTTTGTTAGTTAAAACATTTATAAGTCTTTAATCCAATTTTTCCTTTGATGCCTTTATATTTTCAAGATATCCATTTGGGCTTCTAAAGTATTTTATTTTTTAATTATTGTAGTCTGCCACTATTCCATACATAATTGTATTTATTATACTTGTTAAGGAAAATTCTGTGGTTTGTGATAGAAAGCCACAAATTTTTATAGCTATCATTCTAGAATTTTACTTTTTGAATTAAGAAATTAATTGTAATGTTTTATTGATTTATGAAATCACATCATGAATTTCTTTTGTCAAAAGTTTACATCTTAATTAAAAAAAAATCCCTTAATTCTCTGTAATTGAAAGAATTTATAGATTTGTTTTTTGTAAGAAGTAGATAAAAAAATTTATATCTATCATGATATAAAATTAAAATGAGTTCATCTTATTTCATTCTAAAATTGTGTTATCAATTAGAACAGTACAAGAAATTTATCAAAATTTTCTTAATAAGTGGAACAAATTTTTTTAATTTTTAAGTTACTTTTTTTTTTTTTTTTGATTAAGAATTGTCTACTTTTTATATTCTACATATAATGGTTTTTATTTGTGAAGAATGTATGCCATTCATTTTGAAATGCTTAGTTCAAAATGAATGACATAGTAAACTATTGTTCTGAAAATTTTAAATTTTTTCCTTCGTTATTTTAAAATTGAATAGTTAGCTACATTTCTCCCTTGATCAAACCATAATTATTTCTAACTATATATATATGCGATTTTCTTTATCATTGAAATGAATAAATTTCCTAATAATACATTTTATAGACTCATTTTTTTACATTGAAAGAATGTATAATCTGATAATATTTGTTAATTATGTAGTAACTTTTTTAACTTTTGTTAATTCTGTAATGTTCTGTCATTATAAAGTTTTAACCAAAGTATCTTTATGACTTTGTAAATTGCTGAATTATGGTTTTGTGTCATTGTCTTCTGATGATCTGAATACTTCATGAAGAATAACTTAATCCCACCTGCTATTTATGTTGTGCAATATTTAACCTAAAACGATATATTTATTTTTTCCTCAATCAATCTGTTGGCAAACATTTTGGGTTTTGCAACTCTAAAAAATCAACATTTGAGGTCTTATTGGCAAGTAAATTGAGATTTGAGTTTGAGTTTACTGATATTAAAGTTAGAATAGATATAGGTATTAATGTGTAGGAAAATCGTGCCTTGCACTCTGTTTCTCTTTAATCCATAGACTTGTATGAATCAAAGAACAAAATGGAGAACATATGTAGAGGAACCTTTTTAATTTAAAAGTACCAATTTTTTTACTATCTATTTCTTGTGTATATTTTTCTATACACATGCAGCATTACATGAATGTTTGAATAACTAAATATCTATATATGGCATAATGTAGCATTTTTTAAACTGTAATGGGACACAAGGCTGAATAAATATTTAGTTTGTTTTTACACTTAAAAATATAAAAAAAAATGTCTATCAAACCTGCCAAGTTTTCTGATTTTTGAAAATTTTAAAGGAAAATGCATTATTTTCAGAAATCTTTAATCATAAAATTACTCCTACTTTTTAAGCGCAACTTTCTTCATTGTATGTATTATAGTTATGTTTCCAATTGTAATTTTTAAAATATTATTTAATTAAAAGTTTCAATCTGCTTATGTATAACTATTAATTTAATTATAATACTTTAATAGTAATATAAAAGATACATATACATATAAATGTTTCTTTTATATCTAATTAATTTATACTTTATCCAGTTTTTTAAAATTTTGTTTCTCAGAAAATTTGGCAGGTATTCTGCATAAAATGTCTGATTTCTTTTTCTAATTTAATTTATTAAACTTTGGTATATCTTATCTCAAAATTATCAATGTTTTATTTGTATTAGTTTAACCTTCTGTACAAATTTTAGTTAGTGATTTAATTATAATTTAAATGTTTGTGCAAAAAGATGAATTTGTTGTTTTTCACTTCAATGATTTGCATGCTTTTTGTGTGTGTAATAGTCAAATATTCTGTTTCATTAATTATATTTTAAATTAGATATTGTTCAATCAGTTGATGTTTTGGTTCATTTTTATTTTATTACACTTCTAATATATCATTGTTTATTTATTTTACGTTAATCTGTTGATGTGGTTGCAGTTATAAAAATTATTTATGCTGTATGTTATTTATAAAAATATTTTCATGTATTTAATTTAACTTAACATTTCTCAACTGTTCTCTAATTTAAGAAATAATTTATCTCTTTAAAAAAAGAACTAGTCAATTATTAATATCTGTCTGGAATTTGTCTTCAGGATTATTTATTTTGTTAAACTTCTTGCTCACGAAGTACTTTTGCAGCTTGTGCACATACAAAGATCAACTCAAGTGCCATGGTGAGTGTTATGCTACCACATCCTTTGTTAATTGAAATACAGTCATTTTAATGTTTTTCTTTTGAACTTATATTTAAATGTTTGTATTTTTAGTATTTTATTGTCTTTCATGATGTTATCTCCATTACTGCATTATTAAAGTATTTTTTTTCTCTTGTTTAATTTTTGCTGAAATGTTGACGGTGTCTTTTGGACACTTTATTACATTTAATATTTTTTTCTACAGTTTTAGTGCTATTAATAAAATGTAATAAAAGAACTGTGTCCTTGTGAATTTTCTTAAAATAAAATTATATCAAAACTATATGTTTAATTTTTTGCTTAAATAAAATTATTTTATAAATTTCTAAAGCAGTCAACCAGTTTTAGAAACACGGGTTCTAAACCATTGTTAATACAGAAAGTCAGCTTTTTCCAAGAGAGTATTGTCTGAACGCAAAGAACAATGTTGTTGATAAAATAATATTTTAGAAAATTTAAAATGTAAAGTGATGCATAATGATAAGATAATGTAAAATGCTAAAAAAGTATAAATCATTGGGGGAAATTATGAGAAATGATTATATATGCATTTCAAAAGAAATTATTGTATTAACTTCTCTTAGCTGAAAGCTATTAAATTCTGTTATGAGAAAATCTGTTGATGAATCATTAAAATATAGTTATTTATTCATCTTTCTTGGTGTAGAAAATTGTTTTATTTATTTATTCATTTATGTTTATTTTAAAGTGTTATTTTGTACATATCCAATGAATGAAATATTAAGAAATGCATCTAACACAGAATTTCATGTCTTAGTCATTGAAGAACAGTCTGTGTTAACTAAAAGATCATTTTTGATAGTTGACTGTGATGAGAAGAGGAATTCTAAATAGAAAATTTCACTGTATAATAGTTTATAAATAACACATTTTACCATAACTACAATATTTTAAGTATTAGATACAGCTTTCTTGATCCGAGCTTAAATATTTTTCGGGTAACTGTGGTTTTCACTTTGATACAATTAACATACCTATGTAAATTTAAATTAAGCGTTAATCATATATTTTTTCCAAAAATTTCGCAAATTAGATTGTTTTGTATGTCATGCGTTTGATACATTTCTGTTACTATTTAAATTTAGTCTGCATGATTAAAATACATGTTTTGTTTTCAATTGTTTGCTGCATAATCATTTTTGTAGATGGGTGTAATGTCTGCTGATTTTAAATAAAAAGCAACTTCTGAATCATAATATTTTACAATTCATTAATTTGAAATATTTCAAATTTTAAAAAAATGTTATAATTTATTAATTTGATACTTATTTTACTTTAATAAGGAAGTTGCCTCGTGACTAACTTTTATTGGGAAGTGCTCAAGGAAGGTTCTATTATGATAACTTTTTTATAGTTCAAAGGTAATAAATGCGACTCTGAAATTTTTCGTTTTCATTTTTTCTTTTAAAAACATTTTCTGAACTATGCACATTTTATGAATAGCGTTAAAAAATTTTATAAATTGCACCTTTCCAAATATGTAAGTATAAGATAAATTTGTATTACATATATAACACAAACTTATCTTTTATTTACATATAATTATATTTAAGTGAAAATATAAATATATGAAATACAATATTTTAAGTTTCTTAAATAACTAAAACTTATGTTTGACATTTTACCAAAACAGATTCCTGCATTAAGCGAAACATTAATTTTACTTCAGTAAAATAGAAATTTTATTTAATTTTAAAATTCAAGTTTTTATTGATGGAGTACGTGGGACAATGTTTTTTTAAATTTCCGCATCCAATTAAAAAAGTTCGATTCTCCATTGTATCTACTGTGGTACATCACACGAAAAGGAAAATAGGGACAAGAAACAAATAATAAATTGCTCAAAATAAAGGATATTGAGATTGTTACTTGATATAGCATCCGGAGAGTTTAGATGTTTGGTAATTGACTAGTTGGCTCTGAGATAAAAGATGACGATTGTCAGAAAAAAAGCTTTTTATTGAGCATTTGGGTACAAAATGGAAAAAACTAAACAAAGATGTTTCTCTAAAGAAAATGGTTTTTAGTTGATGTGGATTCCCCGAGTTGTGTGTTGGCAACGTTGAACACATTAATAGCACCGATGGACTGAGGTCCCCTGTTCCACTCACCCAGAATTCTTTCGAGTTCTTAGAGAGTGCAGGTCATATGCGTTTAGCAACTCGTCTATCAAGAATGTCCCAAACATGCACTATTTAGTTTATATTCGGAGAGAACACAGAAGTAACGCCATTTCGTCCATATTACTTCCTCCAAAAATAAATCAATCACTAAGCACGATATAGTCTGCAGTCGAGACGGTGTGCTGAGTTACGGAGCTCCAGAACCGAGGTTGAATCTCCTATGGGATAAGTGTACCTGAGAAAGTAGTGCCTGCAATTGTCCATCAGTATGAAGTCATTTCCAATTGCTGCTGCGTAAGGGACTACAATAGGTCTGAGGATCCCATCCGAAACCAGTCAGAGCTCCATTTCGAATGATGAAGATTGGTGCGGTCATCAATGGAAATTCCAGCATAAATTATCACTACCTCACCATCAAATATAAAGCTTTCATAAACGAATGCAGTATTGTTCCTATTTTCATGTTTCCTTCAGATGAAAATACATTTATTAACAGAATGAAAAGAAAACTCTTCAGGGAAAAGTATATAGAACTTTTCATTTTTTCTTCAATTCACATGCTCTGTTGCCCAATCCTTATGGATGCGATAGTGCCTTTGTGTTAAAATGAGGCACACTATTGGTCGACGAGCATAGAGTGGGAAGGCGTTTTTAGAAAGTTAGTCTCGAAACTGTGGTAGCAGTAGTCGAGAGAAAATGTTGAAGAGTCATTCATATTTCGTTGTTACCGAGCCGTTTACGTTAAAAAGAAAAAAAATAATCATTGGGCATTGTTACACGTCTATAAATTAGCCCTGATTTTCGAATTTTGATTTCCAGCCTTCAGAAAATGGTTCCAAATTTTAGAAATCACTTTATGAGACTAATGACTTCTGCCACTTCGAGTTGTGTTTGGCCTGCCTCTAACTGGCCAACAATTCTCAAAGTTTCTGATTTGGTTGAATGTTTTCGTTGAGACATTGTACTCATCGAAATAATGCGTTCATTGACAGTCGCTCATTCTTTTCTGCTGTGTCTTACACTAAGTTGAAAGCTGCTAAAGGTCATCTTCGACTTCAAACTCAAAATTTACATATTGCGAAGTTTGAAATGGAGAAAGATTAGCATTTATAACTCATCTTACATTTTATGGAGGGAAAAAAAAAGGCTTTCATCGTTGTTTTATAAAAGACTTCCAATATCCATAAATTGTTTTGAGCAGTGTGCACATACTTTAAAAATAACCACTTGGTAAATATTCAATGTATCTCGATTCAATGAAAAAGAGAAAATCATAAAAGACTAATATTTGAATAAATGAACTTATGAGTGTGTTGAAACTACGGAGTGCAGGTTAATCCTTTTTAAATAATAACAAGGCACACCATATATTGAAACTAAACTAAATTTTAAGAAATTCCAAAAAAGTTGCGAATACAAAATCTCTGAGAGAGAACCGGAACTCCTCTGTTGTTCCTCATGCGCTATTATTCCTAGGAGATTGGTGTTGCCAATGTTCAGATAGAAAGTTTTCCTAGCTGCTGCTGCCAACTTCCGAGCAGAAGTGTTTCACCACATTATTACTCCCCCCCCCACAATTGCCTAAGGCACGAGGAGTTAAAGATATTGTGG